>LJIJ01000582.1:0-95410 GCA_001718145.1 Orchesella cincta
CCTTATTAAATTTATTTTCGAGAATGAAACAGGGGAGTATTTTCAAGAGAGTAAATATAAGTTTTTTATTGTTGATGCGTCTCAGGAGTGATATTATGATATTCAGTGAATTTTTTTTTTTCGGGGGGTGTTTTTTTCTTTTTTTTTTTTGTACTATAAGCATGAAAAACACAATTTTCATCAAACCCTTCTAAATTGTTGTTTTCTAAATTTTTGTGGCTAAAATGATTTGGAAGTTTTAATACAGTTTTTTAACGAGATTTTATCTTAAATGTAATGTTTTTGCAAAAATGAATGTAACAAATTGTTATCAGACAGGTTTACTGCACAAGCGTGTGGTATTTGTGAAATGCCCATACATGTTTTGCCATAAACTCCAGAAAAACTTAAATAATTTACTTAATTTTTCTTTGCGCTTCAATGGAATAAACCTTCGTCCCCCCCACCCGAATAATTTATAATTATACCATGAAATTATAACACTGCTCCAACTCCCTTTTATCTCCTAAACTTTTTGTTTAAGACGTAAATAGGTTGGTGATAAGAAATAGATAGAAAGTATACAAACTGAAAACGGGGAATAATAGCAGAAACACAATTGCAGAATGGGCATTTTGTACCTGACTGTAGAAAATGTATTAGCCGAAACCAATATAAGGGTGGGGACCTTAGTGGTAGAAAAAACAATCATATATTAGAAAAATTATTAGAAAATATTTTGTATATTGTACCATAAATCTACTACCCGTTTTAAGAAAATATTTGTCCGGATCTTACTAATAAGATTTCATTCAATGACAATAAACTTTCTGTAAAGTTGTATTTCTACTAAACTTCCAAATTGAATTTCTACTATAGCACTTTTAACATTCATTCCGCAGGTACTATACACATATTCGTTCTGCATTTACGTGTCTATTATAATTCCACTCTACAGTTATACTTTAGATAAATTATCCGGTACCCAAACTAAATATGTGTTTTAAAAGGAAAGAACATGAGCAAGTTAAGGTACTTGAAAAAAATTTACCTAGGTCTGAGCTTGTCCAGCCCTTTTTTTGTCAAAAATTGGAAAAAAATTCAGAACTCTGCAATAAAATAAATTTATTCTGCTATCAAACCTAAACTCATATAAACGAGAGAAAAAATCATTACACTAAGCCAGACAGGGACAAACCAATTTTATTATTGACGTCTCGCTCTTACATGGTCTCTACTTTCAGGTAAAAACCGCGTCGTTGAAGTAAAATGGTTACGTACTTAACTGCGATGTAAAATCATTACTAAAACTCTCAGCTTAACCAGTTGTTACAGGACTTACAAGCTAGTATTTAGAAAACGAACCTTGGAATTTAAAAAGAGTTAAAAAACAATTTCCAGTTTACTTGAGACAATGGAGGAGTAAATCAATTTACTCTATTTCAATTTGCTCCACTGCCTTTAGCAAATTAAAATAAAGCAAGTGTAAAAATGTTGGCTAAATTAAATTATTTTGGCTTTCTATATTGGAGTAAAATTTGACATGCTTCCAGTTTTCTCCAACCCTACTACTTGCTGGTATATCATCCTTTTCTAAGCTAGTTTAACATCAATCGGGGAGCTATTTGGATAACAAAATGGCAACTCCATTCCAGTGGTATGCATTTCAAATACCCTTTAAGCTATGTGACTCCATCATTCCGTTTCCTTTTAAGTGGGATCCCACCAATTATAAGCTTTTACCACACCCTTGTTTTCAACATCCAAACAAAAGGCGTGGATATGGAGTGGTCCTACGATTTTTGTAGTAGTCTTACTACTATACATATTTCATTTCTACAAGCTAATAAATGGGGAACGTGAGAATCGTCAAACTGTTCTGTTCTATGTGCAACTATTAGCAGTATGTATTCAAATTTGTGGATTTGTGATGACCCTACAATTTGCAGCGTATTACACAAAAAACAGAGCCGACATGGCAGGAATCTTCACTAACGTTCATGTAATGTTAGGGGAAGCTATAGATGAACTGGATGGCTGGTATCTGATCCCCCAAACGAAGATCTCTCAGGACTTTCTTGGAATTGCTATTTGTGTTGTCGAGATTGTTTTTGCTATGGTAGTCGCTGGGGAACCTATAATGGCAATTGTTTATAATTTTGATGTTCTTGCTGTATTTTTGCCAACACCTTCTTTTTTCAATTTTAATACTTTATCAGCATTATGTATTAGCATTCGCTTTTCATTTTATATTTTTCCAGTTGCACTAGCCTTTAGATGGTTCACGTTTATATTCGTTCACCTAACGCTGGTATTAGATATGGGAAATGATTTATTGATTTTTCTTAGAAAATATATTCGATATCCTCCACCACAATTTCGACACCAAAGAAAGAGTCAACAGAGATGGGATCAATTGTTAATTCAAATTGTACTTGCAAGACGTCGGGTCGTTCTCCACACTCAAATTTGGTCTCAAAATATTGGGTCGTTGATTCTCATTAGTTACAGCATGGGTGAACTTATTTGGTGCTTTTTAAATTATTTTGTGATTGTACTTTGTTATACACGAGGAACCAGCTTTCTGGTGACTTTTTTAATGGTGAGCTTGGCGATAGCAGTTATGATTGCATTTCTTGTTCTTCTTCCCTTCGTCTCCAGTATTGCTGTTAATTCAAGGAAGTTGAACGATGTTGTGCGTGACAATTTGCGCATGGATAAACTAGGCTTGCGTTACGTTAGAAGAATTACAAAAATCCCAACGCCATGTTTTAGTTTCACTGGTACAAATTTCTTTAATTTGTTGAAAATCCCGTTGGAAGGCACGATGAACCTTTTACTTACTTTTCCCGTTCGAGCTACAGCTAAAACGTAGTTTTTACATGTTCAAACAGTTATGCGTTACTTAGAAGTACTATACTTGTTACTAGAACCAGGTTTGCTGCGATGGTTTTAAACCAGAAGGAGTAAATAGTAATAAACACACCCTTTACAACAAATAACTAAAAAATTACACACCCTTTAAATTTATCCCTCTAAACCCCAAAGCTATTAGCTTACACCTTCCCAACTGCAATATTACACTTTTATTCACAAAAGCATACTTCCACTCTTCTCGTTTTCGTTCAAGTTTTAATGCAAACATTTTTTGAAAAAATAAGTGCCAAATTGTTACAGTTTTTAGAGTATCTGTTACGAAGTTCGCCCTTTCCGTTACGAAGTTTGAAATCTCACTGTCGCACTGCTCATTGAAGTAGTTGGATTGAGACATATCTGATGTGGTGGATCCTGTGAGAAAGGTAGTGTTTTAAGTATGATTGTATTGGTATGTAGTTTAAAAATTTTTATTTATTTTTAGTATATAAAAAACTAGCATGTAAATTTTCTTGTCATTTTCATTCTTTTAGTTTTTAAAGTTTACCTTTAAGATGTAGTTACCAAATAAAACAGTGTTGCAAAATCTCTCCCTAATCTATCTTCTTATTTGTTACTTCTCGTGTTTCCAAATTCTGTAAAAAATAGAGTGATTTTATCTCACAAATATAGCGTAAGTAGGACCAGAATAAAAAAAACTTGTGGATTTTTGGCTGCGGGTTAATTAAGGAAATCGGAAAATAAGTAAAATATCCTTTCAAAATCAATGTCATCAAAATTCTAATGAGTGAAGGAAATGGACTTGGATGGATATTGGATTGAAATTAAATCAAATATATTAATATCTCTAATCTCTACAAAGCAAAGGTGATCAAGGACTTTGGGGTCGTCCATATGAAACCTAACGCTAAAATCAGCCATTTTCAGACCGCCGCTTTGTCACGCTTGTGTGACGGTGCCCTGAAGTTAACCTTCAATTGTAACCTTAGTTTGTGAGTTAACATCCAAACAGTAAAATTGTTCGTTTACATGATTGTAAATCAAGAACTATGGTAACTGTAAAATAGAATATATACGTAAAATAGACACAATTTTGTACTAAATAAAAAAATTGGTAAAATAGCTGGTAAATTTATTAAAACTGATGACTGCTTAAAAACGCCTTGGATTTTATAATTTATTGCTTGCGTTAAGGAATTACAAGCAAATACAAACCCGAAGGTCTGTCTACATAAGTGATTGGTTCACCGTAGCCTAAACTTTAAATAGCATAAAATCTTGATTAAACCCACAATTATTTTAACACATAATCTACAGCCTTGCTTTACAATTGGTATAATTATGCTTTTAAATATCAATCTTAATCCGAGCAAAATTAATTTTCGCATTTCGAACAAGAAATACAACACAGCCATCAGTAGAGACAACCCAGACATGTAGAATACTGTGACATAATTTCCATCAAAAGATATTGGTGTACATTCATGACCCGAGTTTTTCGCCTCTGTCACAGTTCCATTCCATGATTTTATTCTAAAGGACCACTTTTCCCATAAGTTAACTAATCCAGATTCAAACAATCCATGGATCCGTTTTGTAAATATGGTTGCTGGCATTGGCACATATTTAAACGCCCAATTTTCGTACTCTTGACCATAAGAAATCTCGCTCATTATAACATTTTCGGAAAATGATTTTCCGCAGCGGATTTTCCTTGCATGTTTCGCACATGAGCCCTCAATCTTAAATACATTTCACGCACAGAAGTAAATTCATCAAAGTATGCATCTCTACCACATTTTGACATCATTTCTAAATAATTTCCTGGCAAAATAAATTTATAAAACTCTTCAACACCTGTTGGCAAATAAATGCTCTCTGTTGTTAATTCAAACAACGTGAGATTTTGAAGTGCAAACGTAAATGGAACTTTAAGCAGGTAAAATAATTCTGCGTCAGTTTGAATTAAATCTAACTGTCCGTATTTAATAGAGTATAAATTACCAACGTCATTTGTTGTCGGTGAAATAATACGGAAATTATTTGCCAGTAGCTGGTCCACTGTTTCAATCCCATGTTTTGGAATAGGTGCAGCAAGTTCTTCAATATTTTTTCCTTGATAGCCATACGTTAAAACAATTCCAACCAGTATCCAAGCTCCGGAAACAAGTTTATATTCGTGAATAATTTTTGTACCCTGACAGAGCAAAATTTCTAGTGCAAATGCTGCATTAGGCAATTACTCGCTCTTTTCTCGAAGCTATTTTTGTTGTATTTTCATCAATTATGTTGTAAATGTGGCTAAAAATTCGAAGTGCTATTCCACTCAAAACCGCGCTAATCAGCAACATAATCCAAATGTATCGGTCGAACGCTGAAATATATCCATTTAAAGATAGTCTTCCCAATATTTTGATTGGTGCGCAAGTTACAAAGTACAACTGCTTAAAATTGCTACTGTAAAAGAACTCTGTTTGTACAACAGGCTGATTAACAAGCTGTAAAGCAGGATAATCACCATGCCAGAAACCTTTAATTGTACGTAATGCCTTTATGGTAAGATTTGGCTGGAAAAGGGAGAGAATAAGTAAGCTCTGATCGAACTTGTCACTCCAGCCTCCAAGCAGGGTCGGGGGAACAATGAACGTGTCACTGTTTTCAACATTATTTACAAAGAGGTTTATCCAATTATAGCTTCCTGTGAACAAATGCCTATGGTTTTCCATGTCGGTGAGACTTTTGATTTGATTGGGGTTGTACGTATTTGACCTCCTTGCTACTTTGGAGTAGTCCATGTGTTGCTCATCTGTAACTTCTTTGCAATACTTTTGTTGCTGAACTATGTGAGTTTGTGATACGAAATATCCAAAATTGCCGAGTTCAATTTTAAAGAACAAAAATGTAGGCAAGCAGACGTGGGATGTCGTCATCAATATGTTGGTTTTCCAGTTGTATTCCAAACAGTGCGCAGAAGCTCTGGTGTTTGGTAGTTTTGATAACATTTGTTCTGTCAGTTGTCCTACGTGGATGAAGATAAGGTGAGATTTGGTTCCAATTACAGCATCTGCACATAATAGCAAATTTTAAATTTTCGTCAAAATTTTGTATACAATAGTGTTTTTGGTTAAAAAAACCATTTTGTAGAAAAATCAACTGTGAAGAATGTGAATCACTCATTGGGATTTTTTAGGATAACGTAAAATATAAAGGCATACCAAATATCTCCATGTCAATATTACGCATCCTGTACTCAAATTTAAAGACAGGATCCAAAACAGTTTCAGGTCCATCCCGTGCTTTCCATTCCACACACGAACTTGGATCCAAATAAACCATCGTCACGCAGCCTTGCTTGGTGGTGGTGCGGTAAATTTAAAGTCGCTTCCATCATTCTCCAAGTAGCATTTGGCAGCACACATATAACTGCGATAATTTCCACATTTTGATTTACGAGTATCCAGGTAATAAAGTGGACTGAGAATTATTACAGGAAAATTTAGTGGCTCCACGTTATACGTTTCTTCTAGGCTTCCCTACACGCATCATCATCACAATAAAATTTCTTTCGTTTACAAAAATGGTAATAGATAATGAACCACTCACGTTTTTCAGTTGTCCAATCCTAGGTATTATAAAGTAGAGAGTACAGTTCTGGAACAAATTCAGTTGAGCATGGAGCGAAAGTGTGTTGTCTGGAGGTAGTTTTACGGAATAGCTTTTGGTAATTTGAAAATGGAGTAAAATAAAAAGGAAACAAAAGTAAAAATGCATGGTGACTATTTCTATAGATCAAAATTTAGAACACGTTCCGGTCCATGAGATAGGCAACCGTTTCAAAATTTTATGATTTGGATGAGGCTTACGATGTAAACCATAGTTTTAACATTGATTGCAAATGTTCAAGCTAGAACTACAATTTGACACAAACTTACAGCATATTTATGACGCTTGCGGTAGTCGAATATTCTAAACTTTTATGGCACGATGGGCTGAACATATGGCGTTAGTCTAAAAAATTATGTATGTCATATATGTAAGTGCCATACATAATATTTAGGTGTGCTACAGAGTTATTGCAAAAAGGCATATTATTCCTGACAGCTAAAACCAACGAGGATATGGTCAGAGGCAAAAATCGATTTGGCTGGTACTCCTTACAGAAAATCAATTGACATAGGAATTAACATATATGCAAATTTGTTACGGATATATATGTTGCGGATATCCGTAACAAATTGTAACTAACAAATCCTTTTTAACTTTTGCAAAACTTTCTATACGTTTGGTCTTTGTTCAGAAAAAAAACCGTAGACACACCCTTTAGAAATGTAGCTATAGAATATGCTTTATGTTTAACAGATATTTTAAAATTACGAGGTTTTAATGTGTTTCCAAATATTCACTAATGAAAATGCTATATTTTTACATTTCTGGTACTTCATAGCAGTTTAGTCTGTTGCTTTTTCATTTCTCTCAAAAAATTGAAAATCATGAATGTTATAAATTTACAACGGTTTGTTCCACATTCATGTTCAGCTGCAGGAAACAACCAAATTGGTTACCATCAAAGTAGCTGTTGAGGCAACCTTTTCTGCCTATAGTGAATATACAGATTGATATTCCAAAAAGTCAAAATGTAGGCATATTGGATAAGACTACTTAGGGTTTATGAACGAGCTACAAACAAGCAGACTAGATGAAGATTAGCATCTTGAGAATGTCTAACTTCAACAAAGGTTTGGATGCGTGTTATGATGCTTTTTTTGGCAATCCTTATGAGAAAAAAATGAATTTAACACATATTTAAATTGCAGAAAAGTTCAGGTTAAGTTTGTATTTATTTCGTTTATTGCCTGGAATACTGCTGATACTGCGAGAATTGGAGATACTGCTGAAAACTTAAATGACGGAACCAAATAATTTTCTAAAATCATCTTAAGCCCTGCATATTTCAAAAAGCTGTTTATGGTATTAAAAATATGTCATAACGGATGTAGTATAATAAATAATTTCCATTATATACATAAACATACATGCTAAAATACAAACCAAACACAAAAAGAAAACAATAATAATTTCCCCTTCCAGTGGAAACGCAAACACTGAGTTACTAACCTCAGACTTTATTTCTGTTGGACTAATAACCTTGGAGCGGTCCTGAACTCTCTTTGAATACATCATCTTGAGGAGCTCATCCTTCCAGTAGCCTGACAACCCTACTTCATTTCTATTTTGAAAAGCTTCCCGCAGTTGTTCACTGCCGGGAGGAGTGAATGCAAAATATTGGGCAACTGAAGGAATTATCCGTTTCCCGACATAGCATTGACGTCGCTTTGACCTATCTGGCTGTTGCAGAACTAGTAAATTTTCAGCATCCTTTACAGCTGACACCACAAAAGGCCACAAATATATTGTTGCCTTTTTCTCAGCGTTGGCGATAGCTTTTAAGTATTCCGTTTCGTTTAGTATTTTGTAACTATTATTGACAAGAATTGATTTTATAGTTTTTACATCCTCTCTCAATCTGGTTCTGAAAAAAGAAAGATTATTCAATATAATGTGACTTAACCATAAAACCTGCACGTTTTTAAAGTTGCTTACTTATTCATTCCAATTGAGTTGTACGTCAAAATACTATTTATAAATTGAAATTGTGCAGCTCCACCCAAAACCAGAGAATAGTTCTCCTTCAAAACATGAGATATATCAGTGATAATGATCTGCGATGGGGGGCTTACAATTTCTGTTGTCATGGAGCCACAGTAATAATTCACAATTAAAGTGCTGCAAAACATCCACAAAACAAACAACCAAGACATTCGTTGGGTTGGTCCAGCATTAACAGTAGGGCCCATTGAAATTAGGACAGCAAACACAGATAAAAGGATATTTGACGAAAGGAAATATTGTGGTTTTGTTTTATCATTAGGGTTTAAATTCAGACCCATTAAAATGCTTTAATTCCAATTAAAACCGCTACCCAAATGTAGTTCTCGATAGCGTTCACAAGTTTTCGGATGTCCCAAAACTTTTGTCGTTCAACAGCAGCCTGTTGACAATAATTAAAATTTATCCCAGCCGACGGTATCATTACAAATTCGACGGTTTCGGCTACATCTGAGTTTTTGAACTGTCTCCAGTAATTAACTTTCATGAATTCATAAACCGTTACAAATTTGGCTAACGGAAAATGGTTTGAACTAGCATAATAAGATATGGCCAGTATAGTAGCATTTGCAGCGTCCGCAACCAATTTAATAATGTGAGCTGTGGGACCGTGTTCAGGAGGGTTGTTATGAAAGTCTCCCATTTTGGGAAATTTTGTAAATATCAACTTCAACGATTCCTGAGTGACACCCCAATGATCAATGAACAAGTATTTACTCTTTAAATCATTAGTTTTACAATTTCCCTTCTCAAAAACATATTTAAAGGAGGAAAAAATCGAAGATATTTCGAAATTTAAAGAAAGCGTACAAACTTTGACCGTTTTGAACGCCCACTTTAAGTGGAACAACCGGCAGTTGGTGCTTTTATATTTAAGGTTACATTTAACCAGTTTGTCAATTTTAAATGGTGCCTTCAGTTTTTCAGAATTTTGTACCGAGGCTGTATAAGTATTACTAATATCTATCCAATTTAAAATGCAATGGTGTGTGCTATTTGCTTTAATAAGTAAGGGAAAAGTAGAAACCCTCTGCATTTTATTACCCCGTACAACTACTGCAAGCTGTGAAATAGCAACAAATAAGATGGAAACTAATTGTATCCACACCCATGACATTTTTCTGTCGTTTCTTTATATACTAGTCAAACAAGGTTTGTAACAAAGCTGAATATAAAAGGCTGAAGGCTTTATTGATATGAAAGGTAAGTATGCTTAAGCCGAAGGTTGAATCAATTCTGAGTTCATTCTTCTCTAAGTAATTGATAATAATTCATGCACGTCATGAACTTAATTACTCTTCAAACTTGTTCGAAGACACCACTCTTGTCTACATTTTTTGCATATTGAATTTGAAAATTTAAAAAATTGACGCTGAGTGCGTTTTTGAAGTGTATTATAGCAATCTGTCATCTACCTCCAGGTTTCTGAATACAATAAGCTGACTAGACTATGCAGAAATTGAAAAGATCCTTTATTAGTTTTCATGTTCAGTAGTCAAACTTCTTAATCATTATAATCACCAACCCCACAATTTATGTCCATCTCAGAATATTTCATTTTAACTGTCACTCACGATTTGATTTGCACTTCTAGAAATAATAATCGAATGTAGTTATTGTTGAGAAATGTAAGCTTTTGTTTCATGTAGTAATGGTATGACATACCCTCATATAAACGATTTTTGAGCTTTCAAATGAATGCGTTTATCGATTTTGTTACGTATCGTCAGAAAACAGCAATAAATTTTAGGAATGACCTGCGGACAAGCGTGTATGCAAAAGGGACTTACGTTCCTTTGAGTACGAAGGTCCGTAAAGGCAGCCATTTAAAAATCGCGTTACAATAAGCTAAACAGAATGTGAAAACTAAGTATTTTTTGCTGTACAATTAACGTACATAGGAAAACATTTCAAATAAATTGTTTTAACATTTTTTTCGAAATCAGTATTTGGTTTATATTTGGGAGTTTCGGCTGCATTTTCTTATCATTCATAGTTTAAAAAAGATTAGTCAGCAATGCCAATGATTTGTACTTTCATGACAACGTGACCAAAGGCCCCCTTTGTTATTTCCCACCTTGTTTTAGGGTGGACAGTATGAAATGGATGAAACGGAAGGAAGTGGTTGAAATGAACGAAATAAACAGTCTCTGACGAATTTTGATTTGAAATTGGTAATTTATTCTAGTGTGTTCTCAATTACCGGGTTCGTGGCTGCTGTCACTAAATTCAGTAAGTGGCATACATGTGCTTTCAATACTGGTGTTTAACCTTTCCTCATCATTCGTTTGTGTAATGATTGCAATGTTTCAAATTAGCTAACTCTGGAGTAAAGATGGTGAATCCAAATCGAAATTTAGTGATTTGTGGTTTAAAAAATTGTGAAATTTGTGAAAAATACATGCTCATGGGAATGATGAGCCCTTAGACATAAGTTGTTGAAATCAAATTATGTAACACGCAATGTAATATGCAATAAATTAGTTTTTCGTGTATTTCAAGTCTCTGTTGGTAGGTAGATTACACTGCGTCATTTTTTAATTGCAGTATTCTCCTTGATGTTAGTAATATCAGACACTAATAAAGACAACCATTAATTTCAATGGCCTCCAAGTTCCGCCTGCGTCATTAGACCAACACAACGGACGGTAAAATAACTATTGTAAGAGTTGTGCCTAGCTATTCAGCAAGAAACACCTCAGGCTATTCTAAGTGAGTCCTTCTCCCTGTCTCTCAAAACCTTAAAACCTCAGCAATCTTAAACCGAATAGAAATCATATTCGCCAACTTTAAAATGAATTTTCTCGGAATTTTCGCATTTTTCGCTGCATTTGTGGCTGTCCTAGCGGGTAAATCACCTAATTTTGATTATTCTGAAAACGTGGACCACGAGGCATCAATGGGTCTTGGACTGTAACGTAATAGGTCAGTTTTTTATGAAATAATTGCTTTGTTTGAATACAACTAACTTCTATTTGTGAAATTTACACGTGTTTTAGTCGCAGGACTTTGTGTGTTAATTTTTTTCTAGTTCAGTGCGAGGAGATACTGCGAACGAACCTCTTGATGGAATCATGTAGTCTTGTAAACCTTATTGAAACCTACATATTTTGAAGACCCGTGTATAATATGGCATGTTGTAATTCAAATAATAAAGGCCTCGGTTAATTCAGGGGAGTTTATAATGTAGTTCAAAATGAAAAAACAACTAATAAAGTATAATTTTTTAAACTTCTCAGTCCGCATTTTTCCCTTTTGTTACGTTACACATGTTTATAATAGATATTTACAATAGGACAACTCCTGTTTTATCGCATAACTCATAGCCAGTCACATTTAGTTAGTTTCAGGACCAACTATAAGATTCATTAAAATATTTAGAGATTTACTGAAACTGGTAAATAAAGTTGTTAAGACAAATACGTCATGACTTAAACAAGAAGAGCAATTAGCAGTTCTGCATTAATCTACTGTTACCCCCTAGTTGTCAGATACAGCAGTAATATCCAATTACAAGTTTTGTAAAATATGCTTAATAAAAACCCAGACGATAATTAAGACACTCATTTTTTTAAACGACTTCTAATGACTGTCTGGCTTGAGGCAATTACGGTTGAAAGCAATAAAATATACCTCACGAAAATTCTGAGGAAGTGTTAGTATTTCTTACCTATTTCCACAATACTTTGTTACTCCTGAATTATTAATATAACCTGAATCGTATCGACTACAGCAAAGGCTTCAAATTCAACATGAACTTTCTTAGAATTTTGACCTTCATCACTGGTCTACTGACCGTTGCAGCTCAAGATGCAAGAGATGACGAGTTGATGGCGAGGTTTATGGCGAATCCCATGTCCTCAGAAGAAACTCCACAGGCATAGATCACTCTACGTTGAAGGTCAGTCATTTGTAAAACACCTGATATTTATAACTAACTAAATACTTTACTAATAATCTGAGATTTGCATCTTCTTTTAGAAACGGCACTCAAACTGGCCCTCCCATTCAAGCAAAAAAATATCCAAATTTAATTTAGTAATTTAGTAAAACATCATGATATCTTAAATAATTTAATCATCGTTGTATTGCACATCAATAAATGAAACTGACTAATAATCTAGTGCATTTATAATTTGAAAACTAAACTTCATAAAAATTAATACATAACTGCATAAATCATGGTTGACCACAACTCATTTACATACTAACATTGTTAGAGCGGACACGTTTATGGCACGCACTCCTATTGGACTTATTTAAAATTGCATGTTTGCCTGAACAGAGAGCAAATCAATCTGTTTTTCATAATAATCGAACTACACCTAACTCTACGAATAGAGCAATGATGCAGAGTGTAAACATCAACAGATACATTGTTAGCGCGATCAATGCATATTCAAAATTTATGGACTGAAATTCACCTTGACTTCTCAAAAAGTCTAAAACCAAAGGCCTTTGCTGGCCTAAGGCTGTGTAAAAGTTTATCCGTTTCAGTGAAATGTGGTGCATATCTTCTTCCTCAGATTTGAGAAGCCACAAAGTTTTCAATTTTCGATATTCTGCTCTTAACCTTTGCAAAATTCCTGCCTGTTCCAATTCCCCTAACGCATCATCAACAAATGTATTAAATATAGTTGAATACGAGCTAAAATAGCTCTGAAGCGTGACATTGAATTCCTCCTGCGGTCCTTCAAGATTCCGTCGATTTCCAAAAACCGAAATAAGCTTGTCAAAACCCTTTTCTGTATTATAAATCAATAGAAAATCACCCCAGTTTTTACCAGGCTCAAATTCGCTAATAGTGGAATCCGTAGCTACCATTCCAGTTGCAATACAACTGATTTTTGAAGATTTTGCTACACTTTTCAAAAGTTTATTGAACTGAGCTCTGTACCGAAGACTACAATCGTATAAAGGCCATTCCCGTCTCCAAAAGAGATGGAAAGGGTCAGAAGTAAGAAGTGAACTGTTAAGCGGTTTTTTGTTCAAAATAACATCAAGTTCTGCATCCCGATTGTAAACAATATCAAGGTCTGTATAGTTTTCGAAAGCGTCATGCAAAGATTTCGGTAGCTGTGGCTTCGTACTTACCGTCATGTGGGAAACCATTGTGGATGTGTACACATTTCGCAATAAAATACAAGTAACAATCCATAAAACGAGGAGAATACATCCCATTTTTCGAGACCCTTTGAATCGAACATGTACACTTTGCTCTAATGCAACTTGAAATATTGCAAGTGAAGAATCTTCACAGGTTTTTAAGTGTTTAAGCAAAAATATTAAGAAAACGCTCGTTACACATACGACTAGCCAGCCTCGAAGTGGAACAGGTTTCAGTAATGATATTAAACTTACTTTTATGTGTTTTTCATGCTGTAAAAAGTACGCCAGTTTAAAACCATGTTGATGAAATCCAAATTTTTGAAATCTATTTGGACTCTGATCGTCCGTATTAAGAAGTTTGCCAAAAAGTAAAAGAAAATTAAAATACGTTCCGCAATCCAAAATCGAACAGTTGTGCCGTTGCTTTACAATGTTTCTCACGCAGTGGTGTATGTTTAATGGAATTTTAGGTTGTCGTATCGGTAGTAACCGTAAATTTTCGCAAATTGAATCCAATTGAAGAGCATTCTGTAATTTTGCCGTGACTCGTTTGATATTTTTGAAGTTCCAATTCTTGTTAATTATCTTCCACTCCTGGAGAATTTCAAGTGGTCCATTTTTACCACTGATTTTTACTAAAATAGAAGTAGAATCGTGGGATCGAATTGATTTTTGATCCCCAAATCCAGTTGTGTAAACTTGTTCAATATAACCGCTAGTGATCTTAGGAGTATACAGCAAATTCATGTGGAAATTATAGAAAATAAAATGCACATTTGTGAAAAGCTTCACAGTTGCTAATAAGCGGTCAAAGTTTTGTTGAGTGTTGAATATTGTCAAAATAAAATTTGGAAAAGGAGGGTTTTCCATTAGCGATCTCAAGTATACTCCACCAACGAATGGATCACGAGAAACTACCATTCCTTGGTTACCAATTGCGCTTGAATCAACATTTTCTTCTAGGAGAATGGTCATACACGCGGGAGATTTTCTAATGGTGTTGAATATTTGCTAAATGTGGCTAAATCCAAAGTACCCGTAATCTGCAATAGGATACACATTTCGGAAGCGGAAATAGGGAAGGAAAACATAGTTTGCCGTTTATAGCAGACTCAAGAAGCAATGGAACTACATTGGAAGGAATAGAAGCTTGACTTTGCTCCAGCAGTGTTCTAAAAGGGAATATTGTGCATGAGTTAAGAATTGATATATCAACCAATGTTTCTGAATAAATATGTAAAATCAGCAATTGAAAGTAACAAATTGGCACAACTAGCTGTCGGGCTAACATTTTGTAATTTGAATTTGTCAGCGTGCGTTTAAGAATTATTGTTTTTCTTACAGCTTTACAAATGCATTATTTTTGCAGCTTTTATTTTATTTCATAATTCCTTGCTTTAAGAGTCTACAATAAAGAAAAGTACTATTATTGTTACCTGTTGGACCTGTTGTTAGAGGTTTTTGATCCATTGTGTTTCGGTCTTATCCACTTTGTAATATTTTTATCAATGCTCTTTCAATAAACACCGTACTCAATAAATATGCTTTTTTCCTCGTATTATTCGATAAGGGGCAATTTTATTTACATTCGGTGATCGAATTTGTTCGAATTGAACACAAAATGAAGTATGTAAATACATTACTGCACGTTGACTGATTTTTTAAAAAGTTTTGGTCATCCTATAACCGCTCTAGAGATCTGCTGAAAGAATAGGGAGACCGAAACTTTAAAAAAATCAGCCACTAACTGTTTAAAATTTGTTTAAGCAACCAAATTTAAACAGAGTTCGACACTTTGACCTCAAATGCTAGATTGTCAATTTAAATGACTGTCAACTCAAATTGATTCGAAAGAAAGGAAATCCCTTGCCCTAAAATAAATAAACAACCAATATGAACTATATTCTTTGAATGCCACCTCGTAAATAGATCAATACACTCCCGATAAATCTGGATAAAAAACTTGTCTTTCAGTTTTAATAAACGGTGTAATATTTAAGAATATGATGGCTTTTGGGAATGTTAATTACTATACCGCAGCAGCCCTACAACCTTTTAATAACGTGCGGGCTTCTAGTCCTTTATTTTTTTGTTATTTGATTTGTAAAAACTGAATAACATATTTGGTTATTACTAGAGTTGTTCATTCTATGTAGTTAAAATGGCCAAAATATGTATGTAAATATGTAGCAAAAATAGCCAAAATATGTAGTTAAATATGTAGTAAAAACAGCAAAAAATGTGCAAAAATGTACTGAAAAAATTTGTTTCTAACAAAATTTTACTTTTGTTGACGTTTCCTGTGATTTTCCTTCCATTAATCGACCTTAAAATCAACTTTTTAGCGCAGAAAAGCCATTTTCGGAGTTCAAATTTGAAAAATTGACACTTTTGTCACATAAAAAATTGCAAAATCATGAAAAACGGTAAAAAATAACAAAATAACAGTCAAAATCGAGAAAAATGGCAAAATATGAAACTACATATGTAATATGTAGGAAAACGTCATAATATGTAAAATATGTAATTACAACATGGGCTTAAAATGTCCATTTATGACAAACATATTCATACAAATTTGGCTTCATCAGGCAAAGCTGAAAAATATGTATTTAATTACATGAACAACTCTAGTTATTTACACTCCAACGAATTGACATGTTATCTGTGGGAAAATGGGAAACAAGGACAAAATAACGCCAAAAACATCTTCAAAAAGTTTGCAATAATATTAAAAAGCTAGATTCCATTCCTGGGAAACCGACAAGTGTACCGAAACACCGAACTTCATTCCAACTAGTATATAATGGGTTTGTATCTAATTTTAAAAACGTTTTTCTTTATTACTATGAGGGAGATTTAGTAATGTTTGATGCAGCTGGTATATTGCAAAAATTGCGAAAATAAGACCAGTATTACAGAGAAATCTCCGTCTTGAGGAGTAACAACAAAGCTTTGTATGGTGCAAATAGAAATAACATTAGCGTTTACACCGCCGTCATGATGCAGAAAAGCATGAAAACAAATTTCAGCGGGAGCGGGGACAATTTGGCGAACCAAACTACTTTTACATCCTTGTCCACAATTTGGGTTCCCTACGTTGGTTTGTTGGGTGTATGCATTTTCTTATTTTGTATTCAAAGTACTACGAAAAATATCAAGACTCCAGTTGCCCTCAAAATGTAAAAAATGGGAAAGCTGGTTTGCATTAAGTGTTCAAAAATGGGTTTTTGCATTTCTTGGAACCTTTTTTCAAAATTATTGACTTTCATCCTGGAAACCCAATGTAGTTCCTAAATGACACGAAAGCTTACATTAAATTACTCATTCTCATGTTTTAGGTGAAACAATTCTCCAAACTTTACAAACCTTTGTACCATACTATTGTAACAATCCGGGCCCTCAGGCCTTCTTACAAGTTCGAGCAGTTAAGAGAAAATAATTGATGCACAACGGAAATATATTTTAGGGAACTTTTTATTTAAAGAGTAATTTAATTAGTAACAGTTTGGCGTTGCTCCTCGGCACTAACTGACGAGCAACTGGATTTTACAAGCCTTTTATACCAATCTTTTACCAAGGTTGGTATTACAAATATAGTGCATAATTTGACATGAAAACACGAAAGTTACGTGATTTAGAAAGCTTAGAAAAAAGGGGGGGTTTCAAGCACGTTTTAGAGGTGCCTGATTAGCAAAGTAAAGAAGTAGAAAGAGTGCAGTCAAGGGTGACTGAACATGAGAAACTGGTTAGAAAAGCGTGAGTATACATAACCCTATGTTCACGTAAAATCCTAATAATCTTATCACAATCATGTCTAAAATTGTATAATTTCTAATTACAAAAGAATTTCTAACAATTTCTAATAGATTTCTAATTTCTGAAAGTTAACATAATTTTTATAATTAATTTTACCAAATGAAAAAGTACAGGAATATTACACTACTACAGTTTCACATTATAGAATCTAAAATATTAGAAACATCAAAAGTCATAACGGTTTGATTTGGGTTACTTTATATTTATTCATTATATTTTTAAAAAACATTAAAACAAGGCAGAATCTTTAATATTGCAATTGAACTTGTTTTTAATCGGACATGTAAATGTGATTTGCTTGTTATCAAATATGGACAAATATTACTTCAAATAAAATACTAATAAACGAGGTGAACACCATGAATGCATACCATAATCCATGCTGCACCCATAGATTTGATTTATTGACTGTACCCTTAGTGATTTTCCAGCACTGTTAAAACCTTGGGGAAAGAAGTTTTATTATAATTTATAACACCGGGAAGCGGGTTTCGCAAGGCTTATTGTCGGTTTTTCGGAAAGAAGGGTGCGTTTGAAGAACACAGGAAGAGTTTAATGGACATTCAAAGTTAGTAACTTCGGTACCAACTGGTATTTAATAGCTTTATTGATGATGTCAATTGGCCGACTAGAAAGTCGAGATATCTGCCTATACTAAAGGCTAGTAAAAGTTACCGAGATTAGTAGAGAGTTATATAGGAGACCCCTAGATGTATGGGCTTGCTCGCCGAGATAGAGCAGGATAAGAATACACACACTTATGTTGCTAGGTACTATTTCGATAAAACACCTCAAGAATTATTGAACTTCCTTCGGTCATTGTTGCCTTCGAGCTGTACAGCTCCAAGGCTGTATGTATAAAACACTGATGTTATACTTGATTTTTGATATACTATTACAGAAGAAGAGAAAGGCATTTTATATTGACCTTGAGAACAGGTGCCTGTTCAAATCTCCTGGCTAATGCTGTCTTTGAGAGAGAGATATATCATCAGAAGTAAACAGGTTGGTTAAGTAAATGGTCGTCCGGATAACCAATGTTAGGAATTGCTTTATACATATTCGCATCCTTTGAGGCCTGATATTTGTTGGAACAATAAGGTAATAGTCTTTGTTCAGGTATAATTGAATCAGAGCGCCACACTATAATAGGTGTTCACGCAAGAAAATACCAAGAAATTTTAATCCGAGATCTAAGACCCACACATATTGTATACCCAGTGTTTGTAATAAATGTATTCAGTAAGCAACGTCTTTCCCCACCACCGTTTCTGTGTTTTAAAAATGTTTCTATAAAAATCAGCTTCCGTTCGTCCCAAAAGCAACACAAGCTATATTGGTAGATTTAGCAAGACCTAACAAAAATGCTGTGAAATCTCGGGTTCCCCTGAGATTGCATTCGTACAACGGTGAGCCCCTCTTTCTTAATAAAAACAGATCGTCGTCGATAGGAGTCGCCTTCGAAAACGGTTTTATCTGGCTAATATATTGAAAGAACTCATCGCGGTTGTACAAAACGTCCAAATTTGTATAATTCTCAAGAGCATCTAACAACGAGGAAGGCAAGTGTGGGTGTGGCTTTGCTGTCATGCATGAGAATATAGTGGATGTGTACACATTTCTTATTAAGATGCACGAAAGTAGCCACAATGCCACTAGTTTTGTTCCTACTGTACTCCCAATATTAATGTTCGCTTCCTGCTCTATAAGAATCTGAAATAAGGCAAATAACGCAGCCTTGCAAGTTTTAGTGTGATGTATCAAAAATTTCAAGGCAATGGTTGTGACTAGTAAAGTCATCCAACCTGAAAAGGGAACCGGTTTTAGTAAAGATAATATGCTTATCTCACCTCTTGCATTTGATTTTAAAAAGTAAGTATAGCGAATACCAACATAATGAAATCCAAATTTTTGAATTGAATATGGTCGTGCAGACCTCTCAACCAAATCGGAAACTGGAGACAAAAAGAGGAGAAAACTTAGAAAATGTTGACATTTTGGGCTTGAACAATTGTGTCGATCTAGTGTTATCTTTCTTATGCAATTATTGATAGTGACATGACTAAAACTGTTTTTCTCCGGTAGAACTCCTAGGTTATCACAAGCTGGTTCATTTTTTAAATACGGATTGCCATATTTATTTTGGTAATAATTGCCTTCGGAGAAGTCTAGATTCCACTTTTTGTTATGCAATTTCCACCCGCCTGTAATTTGATTGGGCTCCAATTGGTTGTCAATTTGGATTAATTCTGCTGATACTGAATCATAAGTTTGTGGGGCGAAAAATTGAACGGATCCACCAGCAGCCTTTTTTATTCGCCCACTAACAACTTTTGCGAGATAGAGGGTAGCTAAATCATACTTAAAAAATACAAAAACCACAGCTGTGAATAGTTTCACTGTTGAAATCAATTTGTTTTTACACTTCAAACAGGAAAAAGGCGTAAATATAAAGGTTGGTATTGGAGGTTTTTCCATCAAGGATTTGAAAGATTCCAGAGCTGAAAATCCTTCACGAATTTTAATGTTGCGAGCCAGCCCGCTATTTGTTTCATCCTCAACGAATTCTTTTAACAATACGGTAAAACAGGGTATCGATCGTTTCAGCTTAAAAATGTTATATAAATTATCTCTTCTAAAATACCCGTGGTTAAAGACAGGATATGAATTCTTAAATTGGAATGAATGGAGAAATACGCAAGACCCACGACTACAGAATTGTATAAGTTGTCTGACAAATATTGAGGGAGGGTCATCTTTGTATTTTACTCGAAGAGAATTTTTATAAGGGAATAATGTACAGGAGTGTAAAATCGGAATAGAGAAACTTTCATTCGCTACACAAGAATGTAATTGTTGAAGCAGAAAACAAAACAGCATCTGCTGTAGATTTAGAAGACGCATTTTAAAAACTGTGTAAACCCGTTTGAAATTAACATTTCACAGCGGTTATTGAGAAACGAAAATATTCAAAATTGAGTACGAGGTTGAGCACTAACTGTATAGTAGTCGAGTAAAACTTGAGAATTAAATTTATATGATTGCTTGCGGTTGTCTCAATGGCTTGTTGGTTTTAAAAAGTATTCACTTAAGTATTGAAATTATGTGATCTAACGAAGTATTTTTTAAAGTACAGAATGAAAACATACTTATGAATAGATGAGAAAGCAAATATACAAACTAAACGTTCATGAATGAACTAAACAATGACGACCATTTATAAGACCATTTAGTTTGGAAATAAAAAAGGGGTTGCTTACAATTTGATAGTCCCACAATACCTGAAGTTAAATACGTAAAATTTACCTTGAAATCTGTAAAATTTTATTAGATTTAATGACATGCAGCAATATTTTGAAGCATACAAGGATATGAAAAAATATGCATGTGTTGCAAAATCCTGTAAGGATTTTAGTTGAAAGTATAAAGCAAAAAAATAAATTTTCTTTGATACTTGATTCTAATAATGTTGGTATGAATCAAAATGAGGATGGAAATGAGATACTTCCAGGACATTTTTAGTTTTTATCATAGTAATTCCTATGATTATTATCTATACAGTAAATTTTTTAGTACATAAATATAACTTCACCCTATATTCGACCATTGAATATTTCTTTCAACATTGCTAAAATGCAAAGTAAAAGCATAAATGCATACAATGTTAATGCTATAAAGACAGATTCCAAATTTACGGACTGTAATTCATCTTGAATGCTTTTCGAAAATTCAAAAATCAATGATCTCGGCTGGTGTACAGCTGCATAAAAGTTAATTCTTTGTTGTATAGTATCCTGCATATCTTTTTCTTCAGCTTTGAGCAGCCATAGGGTTTTTAATCTTCTATATTCTTCTCTAAGCCTTTGTAAAATTCCGGACTGTTCTAGTCGCCCCAATGCATCATCAATAAAGCTATTAAATACAGTTGGGTACGAAGTGTAATAACTTTGAACTGTCACATTAAACTCTTCCTGTGTTCCTTCAAAACGCCACCTTTTCCCGAAAACCGAAATAAGCTTGTCGAAACCCGCTTCGGTGTTATAAATTATAATAAAATCTTTCCAGGTTTTACCAGGCTGAAATTCACTATTGATAGAATCCGTAGCTGCCATTCCGGTTGCTGTGCAACTGATTTTTGAAGACTTTGCTACATCCAACAAAAACTTGCTGAAGCGGGTTCCATACCAAAGATTGCAGTTGTATAAAGGCCACTCACGTTTCCAGAAAATGTTAAGAAGATCAATCATTGGTCGTGAACTGTTCAGTGGCTTCTTGTTCAATATAAATTCCAGGTCAATTTCTCGATTGTACACAATATCAAGGTTTGTATAGTTTTCGAATGCATCAAACAATGAAGTTGGTAGTTTTGGAATTGTATTAACAGTCATGAAAGAAAACATTGTAGATGTGTACACATTTCGTATTAAAATGCATGTAAAAATCCACAAAGCGAGTAAAATACAGCCCAATTTTCTAACCTTTGCCATCTGAATTTCCACACTTTGCTCCAAAGCAACCTCAAATATTGCAAACGTTGAATTCTCAACAATTTTCAAAACTTTAAGTAGAATATTCAGGAAAGCGACAATTAGCAATAGTATTAACCAACCCATAAATGGAACTGGTTTTAGCAAAGAGACTAGATTAATTTCCTTGTATTCTTTATGCTGTAAAAAGTACGCAAATTTATAACCACTGAAGTGAAATCCAAAGTTTTGGAAGCTGAACGGTCGCAACCCGCTTAAATTTAAAAGTTTGTTAAAACGCATAAGAAAACTAAAGAGCCCTTGACAATCAATATCTGAGCAGTTATGTTGCTGCATCACAATATTTTTTATACACGAATCAATATTATATGGAAGTCTAGGTTTTTGTAGAGGCAACGATAAAAGAATTTCGCAATTTGAATTTAATTTCAAAACTTTTTTGGGGTATCTTTCTTTGTTTAAAACGCTATCCGACTTCCAATTTTTGTTAAGTTGCTTCCATTTTTTGATGATTTCATTAGGCAAAAGTGTGCAATTGATTCGAATAAGAGATGAGGTTGAGTCGTGAGAGAATATCGATTTCTCATTACCCCACCCTGTTGAACGGACTTGTTCAATGACGCCGTTGGTTATTTGTGGTGTGTATAAAGAATTTGTGTGGAAGCTAAAGAATAAAAAATAAACTTTTGCGAAAACTTTTACAGTCGCTAACCGGGAAGGACTATTTTCTCCGCAAGAGTCGATTGGTGTTACAATGAAGATAGGAAAAGGAGGACTTTCCATTAGAGATTTTAAATGGTATCCGCCAAGAAATGGATCGCGAGTAACTTTTAGGTCGTTGCTGGCATCATTAGCACTTTTTTCAAGTAAAATAATCATACATACGAAAGATTTTCTGATAGGATTGAATATTTGATGAATGTGGCTAAAATGAAAGTATCCGTATTTAAAAACCGGATATAAATTTCTGAAGCGAAAATCATGTAAGAAAACGCAATTCACTAATCCCATAACACAGGAGGGTAAAAAAGACGAAATAAAATTTGTAGAAATACCTTGATTCAGACTTTGCTCTAGAAGCGTTCTATGCGGAAATATTGTGCAGGAAGTCAGAAGAGGTATATTAGCGATTGTTATAGAGGAAACTTGTAGGAACAACCATTGAACTGTAAATATATATGAGATTGCTTTTAAAGGGAACATTTTTAATTTATGGTTTACCAAAGAAATATATAAGAACACCGAAGACTTCTAGTGCTGCAAACCTTTTTTTGAGATGTAATTTGAAAATATTTTAAAACAACTTACTTTATGAACAAAGTAATCCATTAAGTTTACAAACACAAAGCATTATCACAATTTACTGCTAACAAACTAAAAATTGTTAAAGTATTATGTATGACTACAATAAATAACAATATCATGCTTTTCTTTTTAAAAACAAAAAACTGCTCTTCAATGTACCAATCGATAAGTATCAAATGCTTCCATTTATAAAAAAGGTCTGTTATAGAACACACTTTTATCCCAAGTTTTCATCTAAAATGTTAAAATCGGGTACAAGTTTTTAAACAGTTTTGTTTTGCACTATATTCTGAGTGAACATTAAACAATCATATATTGAGTAAGTTAGGTTGAGTTGATCATATATTGCTTTAAGTACAATATAACACTGAAAGACTTGTTGTTTGTTGGCATTGTCTTCATTTCAACTATTTGGACTTACGAGGCTTTTTAGTTTCATATTATTATAATAAAAGGCAAGTTGTTTTATTGCTATTGTACAAAGTATAGTTATACAATGCTGGTCTCAAAAATAAAAATTGTGCTTAAACGTTTACCGTTACGAGAACGTCATTTTCAAAATAATAACTAAAACTGAAATACTGAAACATTTGTATGAAAGCATGCTTTTATTTTATTTTTAATTTGAGAATTATCTCCAAGTCCGATGTCCAAAGTCCAATGAAACCACTGCTTTTCTACTTTCAATTGATTACATTGTGAATTCGAACAGAAGTGTAGCATCGAAAGCTCTCTCCGATATTAGGAAAAAATGATCAACAGCAAAAACCTTCTCGATACAGAAGAACGGCCCGTATTTTATTTTGATGGGGAAAATAGCTTTTGCCTCCAATAAATTGATTTTCGCTCTATGGGTTTTCTACCTCTTGTTTTTCTTCCTAACTCTTTCTGGGTTTGTGGACTCATCATCACAAAAGCTCACAACAACTTTAACATAAACAGGAATAAGCAGCAAATGACCTAACACAAGAAAGGCAGCGACTGAAGTAGAAAGGGTATGCAAAGTAAAATTTTATAGGTTGGCATGTCTCGCAAAAATTTGAGTTAGGTACATTAGAGAGCGGAAAAATAAACTTTCGCAAAAGAAATTTTATATTCTGATCGCTAGGTTTTTGTAGTATGTAGATTGACAACGTATAACTGTGAAGAAAGTTTTGAGAATGTAACTATATTGTATCCTTTTCATAAGGTTGCAAATGCTATACCTCTGGTTGCAAATGTGATAATAAGTTATCAGTAAAGTTAACTAATATTTGGCCGCCGTTAGATACAAGTAATTTCACTGTTTGGGCAGGTGAAGGGAAGCGAAAATAAAACCTCATTGTTAATGACTTCGATCCCGATTCTTATAATTTTTCTTTGTTTGTAAATTGACACATCTGTCTTTTTCCATGGGAGCAATATGTATAAAAATAAACGGATGGTGCCCAAGTATATTCAGTATATTTAGCATATTTTGAGTAAATTTGAATAGATTACGTAGATACGTGCTTTTTATACATTCATTAGATCTTAAATAACATATATTATATATCACATATTAAATAAATTTATGTACGCCGTAATCGACGGGTTTACTTTTATTCAGTTTATTACTTAACAATTTTTTTGCTACTCATTTGCTATGGATATTTTACAGTTAACCATTGAAATTAAACCTAAATATCAGCTACACACGTGCAACCTAAAGAATGTTCTACCCAAGGATCATAAAAGGCAATATTTCACTATAGAAATAATAAGGGAGGCGCTCGCTTACCAGGATGGTCAGCTTCTTATTCCTTGGGACGAAGACTGGGACGCAAATGGGTGCCGTTAACAACATAAAAATTATTTCAACGATTTCGAAATTATTACGTCATTGTATCGGGTAGAAAATAGTAGAACATAATACTTATCACGTTTCTGCTTCCGTTTTATACTCCTGTGAGTAGTACGGTCTCCAATCTTAGTAAAGATGGGACGCAAATGTCTTATTCCTGGTTGTATCAACTGTTTAAATGCAAAAAAGAAGAAGGAGGAACTTTTCCAGTTGCAGTTTTGCAGGAGCAAAGGAAATTATGACTTGCTTTTGCAGAACTTGTATGTGGGGACGAGGTTTTAAAACTGAAAATTGACAACTTTAAAGAAAAGTTGTGTTTGTGTCGTTATTCGTTGTTTTGAAAACGTTGCATTAAATAAAATTGCGCATGTTCTTGTTGCGTCATTTTACATAAAACTGACCCATTTGTAATCTGATAATCAATTCACAGTACATTAAACCAGTAATTCTATTCGCTTTCTGTATAAAATGAAGCATTTGTGACTTAAGACTTCCATGTAAAGTAGAATGTAGAAGAAGATTCCACTAACTAGATTGCATTGAAATAATAATTTTATTTCGAAATCGTGATAAAATTCGATGTTGTTAACGGCATCCATTTGCGTCCCAGTCTTCGTCCCAAGGAATAAGAAGCTGACCATCCTGGTAAGTGAGCGCTTCTCTTATTATTTCTATAGTGAAGCTCAACCATTTATGATCCTTGGTTTTTATGAACAATTAGAAAAAAAGGCTTTGTATGATGATTTCTTAATGCGTATTCACAGCAGTGCACTGCAGTGCAGTAGATGTTCCTTAATTAGTCATTGTTCATGTCATCAGTCATAATCATTCATGCATGGATACAATAATTATTAGACAGCAATGCTGATTGTGCCTGTCCTCATTTTACGAATGTGCAGGTGCACTTTGAATAAGTAGCCATTTTCATTGGAACCATCACATGCGTCATAAGCCAGAATCGTACGATGTTAATAAAAAAGCAGACATATTGTTGTCGCAAATGTCTGCCTATTGTTTCTAGTCTGTCAAGTACCTCTCATATTCATCCTTCTATTGTTGAAGCCCTTGTCGGCTCAAAGCGGTCTAATTCTCAAAATTTTAACGAGTTTGTTTTCTAAGGAAAAATACAACAAAAATTTGGCTAGTTCCACTGCGTAATAACTTTCTAATGCTATGCTATTTTATTTTATAATGAGCGTATAATATTATTGTAGCAATTTCGACAATAAAAGTATCGGATGATAGGAAAACCGTTCTGATTGCGTGTTCTAAACTGCGTACATTGGTTGATGAGGCAAGTTTTGGTATCTTATTGCGGTTACCTCTTCAAACTGCTCATCAAAAGTATCTGCTCTAACTCCTATCTCTAACCTGCAACCTTTGCTCTATATATTGATTGATTCAAGTCAAAATCGATTGGGAGCAAGTAGACGCATTCATTTCATAACTTGTACTTAATTTTCCTCATGATGATGATGACGATGGCCGTGACGTAACGAGAAAAGTCACTTGCGTATACCTACTTTGTGGACTGATTGATTGCTGAAGTGTATTAATAAACTCATCTGTCAACTTTTTTCATGCACATAATATTATGAATGTGTTCATCTATTCCTCCACACGTGCAGCAACAGCAAAAATTACCATCAATCATTCATCAAATTATCAACTATTAACCATGGCCAATCCCAACTTCCCAACCAGAGCATTTATACACAAAGGTCACAGTGGAACTCGTTTTATTTGAAAATATATCAGCTCATCTGTGCAACAGCGGATAGCCTTTCAATTTCGCCATAAAGGTTGAGATATAAAACTGAGTTTTAAAACGTAGAAAAACGCATTATCAGTACATTGCAGACATCACAGCCTTCAGTTTATCTCTCATCATCACATTGCGCGTCATCATCACCATTTAGAATACAAAAATATGAGCTTACTAATCAATCTAGTTCAAAACTTGTTTGAAAAATGAATGCAAACTTTCCACATCAAATGAAGCATCAGAAAATGTTGAATGTGCCAGAAAAACAAAGGATTCCTGTCATTATATGCTATATTTTTATTTACATGCCTTTCATACCATCTCCCCTCCTCATTGAACTATGCTGTGTAAATGTTGATATTGATAGTTTATCATATTATCGTAATCATGAATATGAAGATTGCGTTTGAACTCCTAATCTTGGGTTTGTCTGGAACAAAATTGGAACCAACTACTTGATTCAATGGGTGATGAACTCTGATGTGGCCTGAAAGCTTATAACCTTTCATTGTATTACCAAATCAATATTCACAGATTATACCATCTGAGTTTTTACAGACCCTATTTACCAATCTCCACATAAATATTATGATATGATCACTTCCTCACCAATGACATGCGTAAAAAGTCCAAAACCAAAACAACCAAGAGTCCAACAAAACTTTGGAACCGATTGTGCGTCATAATATAATACGCGCAATCGTTCTGTGTCCTTCACACAATATCATTAGGTCGGAGCTTAAACAGTTACCTACCTGAAACTAAACCAGTTCGGTAGGCAAATCAAAATTGGAAAAGTTTCCATGTCTAAGCTAAAGTTACTTTTGGTGCTATGTATTTACATTTTCAATACTTACATAAGGTCATCCATTTTATCACTTAAAGGAATATTACAACGGAATATGATATATTTAAAGAGCCTAAAGCCCCGTAGTTTGTTTGCTTTGACTTTTCCTAGACGTCTGCATCATTGGATTACCATAATACAAACAACCTTTTTCTTTTCTACAAAAGGATTCTCTTTTCAGGCACCGAGAAGTAAAACACATGGCAAGGTCATACTCATCTTATAAAGTCTGTCCTTAGCAAGTCGCTAATGCTATAGCCAACCAAAAAAGTTTTACAAAAGGGATTCATATGGGAGTCAAAAAAGACTGTCTGCGATTTGAGCCGTTTTCTTACAAGACTTTACCTCAGTTTAGAGACCTGAGGTTTAACCTTTGTAAATAGTAATTGAATAATGTTGTTGTATTCAGGTAAATAAATACAAACATTTTTCCTTGAAAGCGGTAGCAATCTGGTTGGAGTGAGCTACCCAAAAAAAGTTGACGACAGCAGGCAAAGGTTGATAATAATGATAACTTGGGGAGAGACGGATTTGTACAACTTTTTTAAGGGATTTCGTAGGATTGACTACTGCGTAAGAAACCAGGATGCTTTTAGGATCTTTTCAGCTCTCATCACATTTGCATCACGTTTTTTAAGAAAAAAGGATGGTGAAACTTTGTTGACTTTTTGACTTTCATCTTTTTCAGCCATCTATCCTTCCATCCACTCCAAAATTCTGCAAAAAAATGTTGTGCAAAATTGATTTCGCAAAAAATAAACAGTTTATGCTTGAAAACCTGCACCTGCTTTCTCATTTCGACGAAATCATCAATTCACCCAGTTGTAATATGCAACCCTTCATCGTTAACAATGTTTTGGTGTTCTCCTTAAGAAATCATGAATTTGTTGAGCTATTAACTATCAAAAGGATGATTATTTGCATTTTGTCAATGGTACAAAGTTGGAATAGACGATTTGTTTGTAGATTGTAGACACGGATATCATAAAACTTTACATGTTTTTAGGTACCTTTAGAATATAAAGTATTGCATTGGGAAGGAACGGAAATTGCATTTTTATATAGTCAAATGTTGCATCTGCTGATAAACGTGTATGTCTGGTAGCACTCCTGTTCTTGAACTTAATGATGATGGTAGACCGTAAAACTATCAAGTTTCAAGTCAGTTTGTATGTAAAATATACAATTATATTGTTGAATTCATCCGTGCAAAAATGAAATTTGCATTTAACCATTCGCTCCGTATATACTTTGTTGCTTATTTTATTATGCAAAAAAAACATGACAGAATGCACTTCACCACGATTTTTATAGTGATGTTGCCGTTTAGCTGGTTATCATCACATTATTACGTTATTTGGTTTGGTTGATGTGATAATGTCGTCACTAAAATCCTTGAAAATGTTAAAAAGTCTGATTAGACCCCACATAAATACATATGCATTAAAATACAACTGCACCAGTCACTGTTATCGAAAAATCAACGTGTGTAATAGTGAGTGGAGCAACCTGTCAAAGCCACCTCTGTAATTCATCATATCATCATCATCATCCATCCATGTTGGCAGAACTATGCCAAGTAATTCTATTCTTTCCTCAATGTATGCATCGTTTCAACTTCACCACTGAAGTTTTTCTCCTTGACATTAACTCTCAAGGCATAATTCGATTCATCACTTCACCACCCCTGGCCACCACCAACCATGCATGTTTCATAGAACATTTCTTCCTGGCATGGGCTTGAATCCAATAGCGGGCATCTCGCCAACAAAATAAATTGAAGTGAGCAAAAACAGAAGCTTCAATTCACTTTTTTTCCCGAACCAGCACCATAATTATTCTCCTGCTGTTTAAAGCATGATGATGATGATGATGGTGCCAAAAGCAGAATACAAAGCGCTACTGTTGCTGCTCTTGTACTTGCCTTCAACTTTACCTTCTCGGAGGGATGTCAAGAGCGAAAAAAGTGAGATGTGGTTGTTATACGAATGCGCATGTAACTCTCTACTAATGACTTTGATTGCGACTTTATCAGTCATTTATCAACTCGAGAAATAGCACCGTCATTTTTAAACTATTGTGTTGAGTCTACCTTCAAATCATACTAATTTACAAAAAGATTACATGGAACATGGATAAAAAAGCCCCGTATCAGCTAGAACAGAAAGCATACAAAAGATAAAAGGCAAAATGCATTCAAATATGACTAGCAAGAAACATGACAAATGAACATGACTTGAATTTTTTTCGTTTTGAAGTGCTATCTGCGCACTTCTTACATTTTTATACAAATAATTATTATCCAGTTTTTGTGGTCTGATTTCTTTCTCAAAACTTTACCAGTCTGTGTGGCGTGATTTAATATTGTAATCCAGAATGACAGTGGTGATGAAATCAAACTTGATGGGTTCGTCGCACATTTGCTTTGATATGATATCCTTTTTATGATTTGTTGATAAAAGATATAAGGATAAAAGAATCAAGTGTCTTTGTTTGTTTGTTCGGGCATTTTTCGTTCAAGTGGTTTGGAAGGATCTTGAATCCAAGATGCAATAACGCGTTAAATGATAAAAAAGGCTCTTGTAGTTTTGAATTGTTTGCTGATAATAAAAAATAATGTATTCGATCAATGCGATGGCATGCTTCGTGTCATTATGACGTGTGGACGATAATTTGTAACTTGATTATGCATGAAAGTATTATGTATTATGACTTGACAAAAATATATTCTATTTAAATACTTTCATGGAATCCAATGAACTGTGAATACATACAAAAACACATTTCGCCTTGGCCTTATCCTTGTGACTTTGCATGTCTGTATAGCATTCATAATCAGTGTATTATAGGGGAATATCATAAATAAGCATGTTTGATAAGCTTATTTAACTTTTATGTCAACTAAACTAATCTGTTTTCGTTTTACCCTCCTGTATCCACAGAGTTTATTCCTGTGCTTGGCTCCTGTGAGGTGTAAACGGCCTTTAAAAGGTCAAACGCATTACATTTATAACCTATCCTGGTGATTTATCCATGTTTCTTTAAATAACGAGTGAAAAAATATCAAAGACCAAGCTGTCAGAAATGATGAAATATAGGTTCATTCAATACACGTGGAAAGAAAATTCATGTCAATTTGTATGCACTAGTTCTTTGGATTTTGTACCCGAAGGTTATCATGCACACATGCGTATTAGTTTGCTTCGTGTAATTATTTCGCTGGAACGCCGGATGTGTTGAGTTTCTTTGTAATGCAAATATTATTTTGCGAATGTTGAATGTGAAATATTTAATATATTTGCGGTTGCGACATTATGTTTAGGATGACCAACTTTATGATCCAGTTGACGTCATGTGTGCTTACAATAAGATTCCTACTGAGTTTCGCAAATGTGCACGCACAAAGGGAAACTGTTGCAGGAAGCATTTTGGTTGATTTTTTTTTGCAGTCGTAGTCATAATGGATCGATACGTAGGTATATGTACGTAAGCATACGGCTGATGTGGCTCTTTCTCTCGCTACCTCATAATATTTTACAGTTGATTCGCTAGCAAAACTTTTTTAATGAGTTTGTGTAGGATTTTCAATTGTTTCATATTTAATGAGAATCCTGGGTTCAACGCACGTCAAACATTTGCTTTAGCTTGCTCATAATTCCCCATTGTATTATACCAATGAAAGATCTTTAACTTGTATGATTTCCATGAGATTAAAACAAGCCCAAGAGGGCACTTACCTTTTGACAGGTTATCGTGTCAGCCTTCCGAGTTTCAATCAGGGTATTGTCCAGGTCAAATAGAATTGCTGAGATGCGAGATCTCGCCGTTCTCACTCGGTCCATTTTACTTGAGAAGGGTGATGATGACTGAGCAAAAACCACGCTACAATTATAAAATGATGTTTTAGTTGCAGTTCTAGGGTAATATTTTCCAACAGGAAAATTGGGAACGGGAGCAACTAGCGTGAGTAATCGTGGAGTAAGAAGACCAGGAGCAGAGATCACTGAACGTATGACTTTGTATAGTGAACCTATGGTTATATTGGTTTTGGCAATTTATACTTATATAATATGTGCGAAGACTTGTTGATTTTTTTTACATTGGGCTTTGTCAGATAATGAGATTTTAATGAGTGGAAAAAATGAGTGTATATTTGGGCAAAAAAACTGGATTCAACTTGCGTAAACTTCCCCCACTTTTCACTTGATAGATATAAAGCAGCGTAATTAGCTTTTTATGCACAGAATAGTCAGAATCACTGTGGATTATCGGATAATGAAGAAATGTACATTTGCACACACTTGATTAAGTTTAGTAAGAGTTTGCAGCTGATGACACGTGTGGGGAAGAAGAGTACGAGAGTTCTGTTCTAGTCCATTCACTGCGAGAGCCCAAATGGAAATGAGAAGAGAGTGTGCCCATCCCGTTAACTTTATATCTACATACTCTGAGGAGAGAGAGAGAGGTACATGAATAAGTGCAACTAGGAATCCTCTACTTACACTTGCCTTCCTATCACCAACCAACCTAACCTATTGCTCATGCTTAGAGACAAGAGGATTAAAAGGAATGTTCAGTCTGAATGGAGTTTGGCCCTCATGCCACTCTAACTAGGGTCCTTTAGTCGATAGTAACAACTCGCATGGAAAAATTCTGAGGTCCTTAAGGGCCCTGCAGCTTAGTTGGCGATTATGCTAAGCGAATGGGTAAAAATAGTCGGATTTTGTGAAAGCTCCGTAATGTCAGAAAATGATGGTACATGGAGTAAAATGCATTATAGCATTGACGCTTATGATATGATGCATATAGGACGGTAAATACATTTGCGACACATTTGGTTTTGGAAGGATATGCCGATTTCATACTAAACCGTTGTCGATATCAACTTTCCTGTTGATGATGCATATGAAAATTCTTGCTGGATTGTAAGCTGTTTGGTGTCACAATATGTGACATGAAAACACAAAAGGTACACCACTCATGTAGTTCTAGCAAGAATGCAAAGGAAAGTTGATATACGTTATGGCTCTGTGTAACGATAAAAGTAAGACGGTGAAACGAAGTGCTCCGACGCAATGCCTATCTACTAATAATAATGGGTGAATTTTTTCGGGTCGTGTCGTTAAATGTCGGAGTTGGTTTGTTGGAACAAAGAAGTTCTCACATTGCCCCATTTACAGGTATTCTCGGCTACACCGTGTCATTTCTTGTTGCATTTCCTTCTGGAGTTTTGTTATTGGCCATTTGTTTGTTTTTCTTTGGAGAACTTAATTGGCGTTTTTTGGTTATGAAATGAATCATTTCGATACAATACATTTATAGAAAGTGATGTAATGACTGACCACAAGGTGTTCTCAATCTACAAAATTTAGCGTAAATTTAGTAATAATGCGGCTGTGAGGAATTTGTGTCGCTTGATTATGTCATGCTTCTTGTTCTTTGTAGCCTGTGCCAGGGCCCCGATCTACGAAACTTTCATCGTTAATGATTCATATGGTTACATTTCTTACCTTCCTCATACCCCGAAACGCTATGTCTTCAAGTATTTTTGTCACTTCTATCCTAGCCACATCCTAGCAGCGTATGGGGGCATTTGAAAATGTAATATCCCAACCCGATTTTCTTGATTCAACCCTTTTAAAATTTGTACAAGTGAGATTTTCACTTAATTATGAGGAGCTTTTTGCAACTTCTTGTTGCAGTTCTTACCATTGGTTGCTTTTTCGGCACTATTGTGAATGTTGAAGGGCAGGCTAAACGAAACAGTAAGCTGCAATTGTCATTTTTATGGTGTGATCAGGAAATGAAACGACACATCGTTTTATTACAGAGATGATAATACTTTTATGTACTCTTCCGAACAGATGCCCTTTGCTACACATGCCTGAACAAGGACTGTGATGACCTACTGACATCCGAAATTAAAAAATGTGAGTACTCCGTAGATAGTACTATTGCGTGTATGACCTATTTGAACCCCTCCAAGGAAGTGATTGCTCGAGGATGCGGCGATGATCCAGTAAAGTCTTGCTTTGACATTGATGATGCCTTCTTAAAGTCTAAAAAGTGCCAGGAGAACACAGCACCTTGCCAAAATGGAACTACCACACCTATGCCATGGGATATTGTTAAACCAATGCCAGATGACATGCTCCTGTGTCCTTGTGTAGGCGACTTGTGCAACATTGGCAGTGGGGCTTCAAGACATTCGATAAGATTGGTAATGGGATTCGTCGCTATTTTTTGGTATTTTACCTAAACCCCATAGAATTATAAACCATACAAAACAAGCGGTTTTCATTCCATTCTTTCTGGCTAGGGCGAATATACAAAAACGATTATTGTGAATAAAAATGACAACTTTCAATACATAATAATATACTATATTTCCTTTTCCCATCCACCTTCATCCAAATGGACAATTTTTCTGACCAACCAACTTGCGAGTCTGGAAAAGAGCCCAGCTTTCTAAAATGTGTTAATTGTTTTCAGGAACATCCTGTTTTACCACATCTAAAATCTTTCTCCGAATTATAGTTGTACTGCACTTCAAGACGACGCCAATGCTTACCCAATGGACCTAGTTGTAAAATAATATTTAGGATTTTAAACTGGAAAACTTATTTTTTGTTTGAGATCAGACAAACGTAGACGAAAATACTTAAAAAGGAAAGCATGAAAGATATCAGTCTGCTTTTGTGAATATGTCAAGGGCAATCTGCAAAATGAAACTGCGACAAATCATAAATCAAACAAGGTCCATACAATAATTCATTGTGACGAGTATCATGAGATTACCCGATTTTGCATTAGAAATAAATTTATATGTAATTTACAATGCAATACAAACTTGAATGTAATAAGGTTTGCTTATATATGCTAATTTACTGCGAATCGCATTGTTAATGGAGCAGTATTTTATAATTTTGGCTTGACATTTGAAAAATCCATATAAAATAGACGAACTTGTTTGAAGATGCATCATAATATTAGAGTCATTTTTAATTTGTGAGCATTGCTCGCTTTGGGGCATAAGGTAGTTCCTTGAGAACCCCGTGAGGTTCCTCCAACAAAGGCAGATCTTGGTTGGATTGAATCCAGTCATCAGAGTCGACCTCCATGAGAGCCAAATCGTTTGGCTCCATTTGAAGGGAAATTCTTAAACTGAGAGCTCCTCGTGGCGTTACAAACCTTTCCAAAATTGTTTCCCTTCTGTACAAAATGTGTCTCGTGGTATCCCACAGATTCATATGGTCTGGATATTTAACGCGACAAACAGCATGTTCTGGAATGACAGAGTCTCCAATATTGTCCACTAGCTGAAGAAGGTACCACAACTTGACTTGTTTCACACTGCGAGGCAATCCCCTCAGCTGAACGTGAAGTCGGAAAACACCTTGAACCTCCAGCAGCTTCATCCTCCAAATTGAGCAGATGTCATGGGAGTTGAGGAAAAATTGTGGAGAGTAAATTCCCCACAGCTCAGAACTTTCAAGGAGGGTAGTAAAATCCGGGATTTCCCAGACAAATGTTTTCGTTTCAGAGTGATGGACGAATCTCGTCAAGGGACGGAAAACGGAAGGGAAGTTGCTATCATCGTCATCTTGGAATTCCAAGTTTCCTGGAAGGATTGTACCGTGTTCAGTAACTATATTTTTACCTTTCTTATTTTTCCTTTCTCCGTCTCCACTACTTCCGTCCTCCCTAAGATTCCTGACTAAGGTTTTCAGGAATGTCACAGTTTTCTTGTGAAATTCTACTGAGCAATGGATAGTAACCGCCTCATCTTCTCCCAATTGCCTCCTTGTGAAACGAGTGGGTCGACTAAAACCAGCATCGCCTGCACATTGATATTCTTGTTGAAACTTCAGATTTCTCATTCCACCCGTATTCAGCTCTTGTCCATATTTATTCGTACAAAAGAAGGTAACATTAGCAGTGACCAGCTCAATCTGAGGATAAATGTCTGTGCACAGTAGTCCAAAACTCGTTTGTACTCCGTCCATACCCCTCTTCTGCTTTACTACCATTCTTCAAATTCAAATGTGATTTAATGTAATCTCTATAATTAATATGAATCGATGCATTTTTGGATTTAACAATTAATAAGGTACCTCCACTGGCCAGACTTGTCCAGGAAAGCAGGAGAAGCCAAGAAACCGTCTCTCAACTGTTGGGAGAAGCCAGTAACTGTCCATTTTGCAGTTCTTGATGTTCTTTTCTTATCATCACTTTGATGACCACAAATAAAGAGAGCACATAAACCCCCAACTAATAATGTGGAAAGCAAGGGGTAGAAGAAGATTGCAAAGAGAATGAAAACAATAAACCATATAATTCGTTGGGAGCTGTTAAGGGTCTGGAGGAGATAGGCGGAGCCTGTTTGAAGAAAGGTTTCTAGACTTGTGATGGAGTTTAGAAGGGAAGTAAAGGAAATGGCGCGGTCCCCTTGCTTCACAATCTCATCGTTACTGGCTGCCCTTGACTGTTTTAGACCCTCCGTGTCTGTTGAAAGAACCATGTAGCTCTTCCCTCCATCGGATTTTTGATGGTATGGAGTATTAGGAACAATTAGGGACAACGGCTCACAGCTTAAGGGGTCACTGAGAGGATCCCCACTGTCACTATCTGAGTCTGTGTAACGTTTTCCGTTCCGCATTTCGGAAATAGTAGTTATACGGAATATTAGCTTTTTTGTTTTATTCAATTTTGTTCAAATATTAAATTATTTCCTTGACGTAAGCCATAAGGAGGCACCCAATACCCAATCAATAATAATATTACTTATTTAGCTATTATTTGATTTTTTCCAAGCATTATATTACGTAAACTCTTGTATTCATTCATTCCATGGCGATTCCTACAAAACCAATGCGAACTATGGCTAACAAGATGTAAAGAAAAGTACTTCCCAATACCCTTACCCTGCCTGCCCTGTCTACTCTTCCAAAATTTGCGTGATGAATAAAATATGATGATTTGTTATCGAGCGGTTAATCGAGAACATTTGTAATCTGGTAGGGTTAAAAGTACCCGTCTCCTTTCTAAGTATATGTTGATCAGTGTACTATGTGGCGAGTGACAAAATGTTGAGCGAAAATTTATTCCAAGGAATCAACATAGTATTTAGCTTAGGCTCTTTAATAGGGTCAATACCATTCACCATTAATTTGGAAACGAAAACTGTACATGTGAGTCGATGGGGTCAACTGCTACTGTATCTCCTTTTTTACCCAACCTACATAGCTGGAATTTGTTTCCTCCTCTTCCAAACGCTACGTTTTACTATTTCCAGTGACTATGAATGGTTTAGTATCACATATGTTACGTTATTAGCAATTTCATTACCCTTTCTCTCAAAATCTTCCCAATGATTCCAAGTTGCAAGTGCAAAGTGATATGCCAGAAAATGAGGTACAAGAAATAGCATCTGGATATCAACTGTGCGGTCCACTCAAAGATGAAAAAATGCCACATGCGTCAAGTACAAACATCTGGAACAAGACCGAAGGTTGACAAAATTGATGGAAAAGTTTCTAGTAGTTGTTTTTCTGTGTTTTATTAATGCCCCAGGAATCTGAATGATTCACTACTTTGCCTTTCCAAAGTGGCCCATTTACATTACTTCACAAGTGACTTTTGAAAATTTGTCTTCTGTCACCCCAAAATTTAGCCATCAAATGATCTTATACTTTTTATTGCATATTGTTCATGCAGGGTCGCTCTTCTGGTTTACGGTCGGTCTTGGACTAAATATTTTCTTTTTGCTTGCCAGTTTTCTGGTATATTTCATTCATTTCTTTCCTTTGCTGAAAAAGTCCCTGACTTTTAAAAGAAAACTGAGGTGGCATGATGGAAACGAAGAGTCCAAGACTGCCTTTATTCGTTTGAAGTCACGTGGAGCTTATCATTTTATGCTGTATTATAGGCAGGTTCAGCTTCTCCTTGGCATCTTAACCAATTGGGTGCAGCAGCTTTGGTTCCAAGTCAAATGCTTGTGTTGAAAGTGATTTTATCCTGCAATTTCCTAATCTTTCGGCGATGGGCAAAGTTAGCTCCTGAAACAATTGGACTGTTGGCTACTTGGGCAAGTGTTTCTTGGATTGGGTGGTCAATTGTGCTGACTCTATGTGGCAAGTTTAATTCAATCAGTAGGAGGGCATTGGAGTCTTGGAAGGAGGTGGATTGGAGATCAGAAAGATGGAATAAGAACATGTCCAAGTTTGCAAAGTCATGCAAACCGTTAGCATTCCAGTATGAAGAAATGTTTGTTATCCGACGACTTACTGTTCTCAGGTTTCAGAAACGGGTTATCAAAGGGACTTTTCGCGCATTACTGGCAATTAATTGATTGTATAGCAAACTATTATGGGGAAATAAAGTATAAATTTGATATCTCTAACCAATAGACGATGATTTAGCATGTCAAATTAAGCTACTGCAAGAGTAACAACCTAATGAAAAAGCAAGAAGTTAATGGGCTCACTACATTTATGGGAAGGCGAAGGAAGCAACTTTGCTTTCGCAAGGGGAACATGATGATGGCTGAAATTCGAAAATCTTGTAAATTACAAGTTTGTAACCCTTTTGGCCGTTCCGTTATGGAATAGGGGCATTATGAGATATAATAGTTTTAATAGCCTTCCCACTTGATGAAGTCGGTCATTAGAACCAATTGGTCAATTAGTAAAAAAAACTATGGTATGACAAATTTTGAAACGATGTGAATATATATTCTTTGTCAAAATTATAAGCGTTCACGCGAGGATGACCTTACGGCTGTTTTTTTGTTTGTTTCATTCACGATGCATTGTATTCCACCATGATCATATTGATATTCATCATCATATCTGATGGGTTGAAGTGTAGAGCTTAATCCTTTAATCTGGATGAAAATTTGTCCAGCCAGAATCGGCTTAGATATGATAATTTGTGCTGATATATCATGTTATGTGGACGACGAGAAGTTTTCCACTTTTATACATATATAGAGCAGATGCCCTTTAACCATTACTACATTACATAATATTGTGCATTCCATTTATGCTAAATATGTAGTCTTTATAAAGAATGCACCTACAACCTAGTAGCATTAGATCTCTTCATGTCCAATTGATCCTATGTAATTCACTTTGGAGTTCACTTACTATATTATAATTTAATATGGTTGTGTATTAAGCATATCTTGCACATTTGAGGAACATTTTTTTAAAAAACGAATACGATGGAATGTGATGCATGCGAAGTAAGCAACTGTATAATGAATGAGGAGTTATAACAGCCCACATTACATGGTATATTATACTACTTCAACTCTAGGTGATCTTCCTCATAAAAAATGTTGTATTGTTAGATTTTCAATACTTCACGTGGGTATGGAAGTCACAGAATGTAATGTGAAAATGGAATGTTCATCCACATGTTACAATGCAATCCTTACCAATTAAAATAATATTTACCTTCGCAGTACTCCAAAACGAGCGTGTTCACCAGTTCACCTCTCCTATGCATCTTGTTAATTTTTAGTCGCTTCGTTTGTGCTATTACCTCAATACTATATAATCAAATTTTCAATGGATAGCATTCCGCTGTACGCCGTGTAGTAGGCTGAATGAAGCTATAGTCCTGTATCTCATCTGCATATTCTTCTTCTACAAAGCAAAACTTTTAATTTTCATAGTGAGTTGATTTACTAATTAGTTTGGTATTGTTCATCAACTCATCCTCACCACGCACAACTGAAGTTGGTAAGTCCAAAATAATACATGCAAAGTCTGCAAAAATCTCCAAAAGTCTGTGGTTATAACAATCTATTGTAATTAAAAACTAAGTCAGTCTAAACAGTAGAACACTAAAATTATTGTATGCCCAAGAATTTACACTATAGACATTTTACGAGGTATGCCTTTGACTCATCAGTCAGACTAAGCAGGCTCAACGGATTTTGGATGATAGGACATTATGTTTTATTTACGACAAGAGCAGTTTAGTTAAGATAATACTAAAATTACTTACAGTTCGTCATCAATACATTAATACTTTGTAGATTTGCGTCATTCATGGTTTCGTTTATAGTCATGCAAATGCAGTTTTCCTGCCTATGAACAATTATATATGTGTCCATTAGACGAGTACGTAATATTTAACTTGCATTCATGAATAACACATTTTACGCTTGGTTTGAAGCAATAAAACTTTAAATGATCGGATGGGTTAGATGCATACATTTACGTAGAAGCGAAGAAGGGTCGGCCAGGCCAGAATAAAAGTTCTTGTCATACAGACATTTCTCAATGAACTTGAACATCTATCTATCTATCATCTTTCGTCACATGGATGGTATAGCATCGACGTTTTCAAGATTCAAGGTTAAGGTCGTTATGAACTGGGACAGATGCCTAAGCATTGATAATATGCTTCATTTACTTGACTAGGATGGAATGACAAGACTCTTGTCACAAGAGTAATGAGTAAGGTCTAACTTCAGTCTAAAGAGCAGTATTCAATAAAGAACATGTACTGTACAATGTTGACTTGAGTTTAGGCTTGAAGTTTTTCTAGTTCCTATGAGGTTCTAGTTTGAAATTAAAAGCGTATTATAATACCTACTCTAAGCTTTTGGTTTGTAAAGTTACTTTAATCGAGACGGTTATCGATTGACAATGGCGGAGCACGTTGAAGGAGAATGGAAATCATTTGTATTTCGAATGGCCCAGCCGTCCGACTATCCAAGCATTTTAGCCCACCTTCGCGAAAACTTTTATCGGGATGAACCCCTATGCAGACATATAGGATACGAGGATGCGCTGGCTGATGAATTTGATACTTTTGTCTCTGGAGCATTTACTGACAACTTGAGCTTCATTGCTGTGGACAAGGCCACTGATAAGGTAGAAGCATCTTACAATTTTTTATTAGGAAAGATGTACAAAGCTTAGAAAGTGAAAACGAGCTTTTATCAGATTGCAGGTGTGCGTGTTACTACAGCCGTTCGGAAAGGCGAGAATCATGATCTGCCTCCAATCAATCACAAGAAGACGCAGGCAGTTGTGGGTGTTTTAATCAAGCTCACAGAAGAAGCAGACGTGTTTGGAAAGTATCCTAAGATTAGCCATTATGCAGACTTTTTCATGGTCTCTGTCGACAGAGAATTTCGTGGACACGGTCTTGCCTCAGAAATTTATGAGAGGGCATTCAACATGCTTACTGCGCTAAAGTTCCCTTTAATCAAGTGCGTTTTCAGCAGCCCTTACACTCAAAGAATTGCCAGAAAGAGAGGATTCATTGAACTTGGTCGTTCTTATTTCCAAGATTGGTCAGATGAAAATGGTGACAGACACTTCCCTAACGCTACTGAGGATGAGTATGCTGTTTTAATGGTGAAAGAACTATGAGCTATGTAATGTAGTTAAAAATACTTTTTAATGATAATAATAAAATTACAAAGTAATTAACAAGGTACAACGGATTTCTTCTTAAAAACCCTCATTTATTTTCAATGTAAAACCAACAAGTTCCATACTTCACATCATTCAATACTAAATATAAAAATTGCTGATTATACACAAAATGAGTCAGTCAGTCTACTCTGCGGCTGCCTTTTCCTTGTCCTTCTTGAGTGGACCCATGAAGGCAAGCTTATCAGCAGGAGTTTGGAAGCGACCATGACCGAATTTGGAGGATGTGTCGATAAACTTGAGGTTGATCTTCTCCAACGCTGATCTCTTGGTGTGGGTCAGCAAACTCTGAAATTCAAATAATAAATTTTCAAATTAATCAACTGAAACAACATTAGTTGCAATTTCTATTAAATATTTGTTCAGTCCTATCATTTAGGTAATCATTGAGTTATTCATTCAAAAAAGGCTCTATGATGAATCCATCATGTGAATATAAATAACTAGTGGTTTTGGAAAAAAGTTTTACCTTTCTCAAGGTGAGTACCCTCTTCTTGGGTCCGACACAACATCCCTTAAGCATCACAAAGTCATTGTTAACTTCTCCGTAGTGGGGGAATCCTCCCATTGGGGTAATGCTCTTCTCGCTCAAATCGTACTCGGTGGATGCATTGTTGACAATCTTCTTGCCGTCCTTGATGTGAATACCTTGACCAAGACGGTAGATCTTTTTGTTCATCTCAGTACGATGATGGAATCCCTTCTGACCAGCACGGGCAACTGTGAACTGGACACGGGAAGGATGCCAAGCACCAATACAAGCGACCTTACGCAAACCTTTGTGGGTCTTTCTCGGGAGTTTCTTGGTGTGCCAACGGGATGTTACACCTGAATAAAAATTATTTAAAAAAACACTCATGTTAATTCTGAACGTTTTGGAATTTGTATAATTAAAGCACTGAGATATCAGTAGGAAGGCAACATGGTTTTGTCAACAGGAAGTTTCAGTGTGGTAAACTCCAATGATTCATCATAGTTAGTAGTTGTGCTTTACAGCGTTAAAATATTGAACTCACCCTTGGTTCCTTTGCCCTTGGTGACACCGATGATATCAATCATCTCATCCTGAGAGAAAACGTTGTTGACAGGAATATTCTTCTCAAGGTGCTTCTTGGCCCAGTCCAACTTTTGGGAGATGCTTCCACCGTTGAGTTGGATTTCCATGATGTGAGCCTTCTTTTGACGTTGCTTCAACAGCTTCATCTGCAATAATAATCAAAGACACACCAATAAGTACCAGACGCTACTTTAAAGTTATAAATATCTGTGTAATAAATATGATTTGTTAAACATTTACCTGAGTGTGGGCAATGACACGGATGACAGAGCAGTACTTCTTCATGATCTTAAAATCGTGCTCAATCTGTTTCTTTCCGAGGGCATCTTGCCATTTCTTGCTAGACTTGGAGAACGCCTTCTTCTTGGATTTGTACCTTTACCGAAACGAACGAATTGATTCTCAATTAAATCTTTAGGCTAGCCCACTAAGCTCAAAAGGGAACTGATGATGATGATGAGTTCTCATTTAGCTCGCAAGTCAATCAACGATTTTTTATCGTCTCATGGATCAACAATCTGTTTACTGGTTTCCACTCATTACTCACAAGTTTCAGCCAGCAATACAAACTGAGGTCCAGAGGAGACTTTGGCTCGGTTTTCGAGCCCGGATGAGGCTTTCAATACTTTTACTGAGTAAACAAGAAATTATTTGACTAGCTATAAGAATATTAAGAAAGCCTATTGAAATTGCCAAGTATGGGAACAGGTCAATGACACTGGAAAAAATAATTGAGAATATAAATACTCAACGTAACTACTTTTAAAAATTATTTGAGCTTATTATTAGAGATTTTTCTCAGGGTTTCTCAGTCCGCCCTAGGTTATCCTCACTGGTCAATCAGTATGTGTTTAAGTACACTTGTGTTATGCATCACATGAAACCCTGAGATTTGGTAGGTTATTTAATCAATGGCGATTTGAAGTAGAAAATTTTAATTACCAGTTCTTGTAGAAGCGACGACGGCACTCTTCGCTAAGATGCTCAGCCCATACAAGCTTGAGAGCACGGAGACCGTGAGGAGTGTCAATGTAGCCAACAACTCCAACAACGATCATTGGTGGAGTCTCGATGATGGTGACTGCCTCTACGATTTCCTTCTTGTTGACCTCTGTTGGAGAAACACAACAACAATGCACAAATTAGTAAAATTGAAACATCACACAAGTCTCGAAACTTTGTCGTGCCAGTCAATATTAAAATCACTTACTTGAACCGGGTTTATCAGCTTCTCTGACAATGTGGGTCATGCCAGCCTTATAACCGAGGAAAGCCGTAAGATGGACTGGCTTCTTCTGGTCATCCTTAGGGAATGCCTTGACCTTTCCACGATGACGCTTTGCACGCTTCTTGGGGTAGAATCCCATAGAACCATGACGGGGCGCACTAAACTTACGATGAGACTGTAATAAAAACATACATTTGCAAATTAATTAATGAAAATTCATCTACTACAAAAATACCTTTCCTATCAATTTTAACTTAATTTTTAGTTTTGAAGGGCTGTACATCGCATGGCCTATCTCCCCACTCACAGCCTAAGTGGCTCAGGAAAGATAATGGAATATGCGAGCCTTTGACCTCAGCAACGAAGTCGCGGGTCTGTATACTTTTCAATGCTGCGGATATGGAATTGACTACTATCATAGTAGCTCCGAGACCGCAATCGACCCCAAGCTAGGCCAGCAATTAAGCCGGCCCTGCCAGAGTCTAGCATTGTTAATCCTAACTAAACTAAACTAATCAGTACCACCAAAATCCTTCCATTAAAAAATTACCACAATATACAATCCAGACCTGGTCTAATTTTGAATCCTTACTTTTGACTTTCTCAAATTTAATGTACCAATTAAACTACAACCTATCTATAATTCAAACTAATAGCTACCTTTTAACCAAAGTATTCTACCAATTTAAAGTACTAAACTATTTCAAAATTCACAAAAATATTCCAAGTTTCTTACCATCTTGATGACTTGCTTTCCTCTTCACGACTTGAAGGGAAATGAACAGAACTAAATCGACTAGGAGAACAACTTCAACAGAATGCTCAACTACACGCCGGCCTGAAAGCAATGGACAAGCATGGTGAACGAGCACTGCATGGTCTTCTTGGGATTTTGCTCCAACCTCTCAGAATTTTATGCACGACGTACAAGGGGGCTTAGGCACATTTTTATACGCATTTTAGTTGGGAGTGAGGTGAAAGGGAAGTGGTATTGGAAGATATTGTGTGGGAACGGCATGAAATATTTGGTTCGCTGCTTTTAGAAGCTGTTGAATGAGAAGAATATCAACGTGTGTGGTCTTTCTTGCTGTATTATACCTACTTTGACCACTTATGATGTATGAAATGAATATGCAATGCATGGTCAATTGTGATGCACAAATGATATAAATGCCTGAGTGTATTTATGTAACTGGTTGGTACAGATTTATGTTATAAAGATTTTTTAAACTTTTTTTTAGAAAAATCATGCGCTTTATTTAACGAAACAAACATCAAGACGAAATCAATTCACAGGATTCATTTTCACGCTTATCTTTTGACCGTTTATGCTTCTTGCTCTTTTTACTCTTCTTCTTCGGCACTAATTCGTCGTCCGGTTCACTCAGAGGACTTTCTGAGATCATGTCATTATTTAATGGTTCGTCGATATTTTCTTCTTCTTGCAACATTTCATATTTTCGCTTTTTATGTTTCTTCTGCTTTCTCTTGGATATCAAGTTGTTCTGATCATTTAGGTCTGAGGTTATTTCATGCGTTTCCGGTTCTGATACTTGTGAAGGAGGTGGTAATACTTCTGTTTCATTATAGTCCTCCTCTGGTTGTACTGGATCAGGTTCCTGCGAGTGCTTAGATTTCCTTTTCTTATCTTTCTTCTTCTTTTTCGAAGAATTGCAAAGGTCTGTGTCCGTTACAGGAGTAGATTTCTCTGGTTTTGTCTTGCTTTGTGATTTACCAAATATTTCTTTCAAAGCTTCCTCTTGCGCAGCGATTCTTGCTAGTTTTCCAGATAATTTAAGACCAAATCGAGCACCCCTGTTAAAAACGACACAAAAATATGATGTGAATACATAAATACAATCGTAAATGCACAATTTGCAAATAATGGAAACTCACTTGTGAGCAGTACGTCCTCCACACGCTTGGAAAAGTTCCTCGTCTGTTAAGGATTTGGAAGCGTTGTTAGTCTCATCAGTATCCTTGCTTTTAGCCCCGGACTCATCGTCTGATTCATCTGAAGATAATTTCTCTGTAACCATTTCACCATTGGATAGAGTTGCTCCCTGTGTATCAAATAATTTACAAAACTGCTGTTTAAAAAACTCTCACGTTATCTTAAGTATGTACATGTTCATGATAAGGATCTTTCTTACTTTAGAAAACGTTGTAAAGGTCGCTTTCATCATTCGCTTCTTCATACGAATGAAAGGGCGCTCTTCATCTTTAACAAGACCTCCACCCTGCAAACTCCCGTCATTCTCACCATCCTGTAGAGACACGCCAACGATATCGCTGGCATCATTCTCATCGACATTGATCCGCTTCAAACTGTCGTCATACGCTCTAGTCCACCAAGTGTCCACTAACTCCTTGGAAAAGTCAAATCCCATGCCTTCCTTGCCAACTTTGAGCGTTGGTTTAATTGCAGTGAGCATCCCTTGCTCATTTTTGCCGAGTCCGCTACCTGAAATTGGGGGTCAAAAGCAAATTCATTAAATTACACAATGCAGTTAACGCTGCAAAAGAGTTTTCAGGATTGTCTTGTTTCTTACCATCTTTCCACCCGAATTTCTCCAACTGCTTTCGAGCAAAATCCATCCCTTCCTTCAGAACAAGTTTGTACTACCCTGCCGAAAACTGGATTCGATGTAATAAAGTTAAAGATGACTGTACACCGACGAAAAATATTACTAACCGATGGAATGGTAGCACTCTTGAGACATTGAAGCAATGTATAAATGCACAATGTAATGTGGAATGTGTATGCATGTGATGTGTGGATGAAACAAAGGTAAATGTAATGAAGACATGTACTAATTCTAACTTGTATTGCAATTTGCAGGTATTCAGTTTGATTGTATATTTAATTAGTGTAATGCTTTACCTACCCTTTGAATCATGGAAATAGGGATAAATGAAAATGTTCTTATCATTCCCATTCCTACTATGCAATTAAATTGGGGCTAGTTGAGAATCAATTCAGTACGGGGATTCAGAGACGGATTTGAAAAATTAACTACAAATCTGGTTTAACAGCAACAACAATGTGTTGTGTGGATAATATTTAATAAAATTTTCTTCTTAGCATATCAAATTATAATATATTATTATAACAATAAATGAGAACGATCCGCTTACAACGTTCTTTATTCCTTCCTTACATTTACAAACAATGTTATGCGTATATAAATTCGCTCAATTCAATAGTATCAAAATATCCCATTTGTCGTGTCACCACAAGAATGTCTTCGCTTCGGTATAATCTAATCACTGATGACTACATTCATTCCATTTCAACCCAGTCATGCTTTCTTGCTACAAATTCAAACATGAGATTTCTGGAGTCGTTTGGTGGACAATTTGCCCTGAGTGTTTTGAACAATTCACCCAGCTCCCTTCTATACATCTGAAGACTTGTTGGCACATTAGAAATCCAAATGAGGAGACAATGCTTATCCACCATTTCCTGTGCGACTTCGGGAATTCTTGCTCCACCACTCAGAATCTTGATGATGCTACGCCGCACGAACACATTTTCCACGAGGAATGAACAGCATAATGAGTTTATAGTTGGATTTCGTTGAGCTACCTGCCAGTCTTCTCGCGTTTTCAAACCGTGAGCTAATACTTTGAGGATCCATTCACGCGTATCCCTAAAACAGAAGATAAAAGCATATGTAAATTAGCTACATAATAAAATTTTGATAAAACACATAATGTTCCCATTTAATACCTACCTATTTCCGTCAGCAGCGTTGTAGAAAGGAAGAAAGTCAGGTAGAACAGTCAAATCTATAACCGGCTTTGCAAATAAGAAATTTGTCAGTCGCGGATACATCGGATGAGTGGCTTGTCTAACTGCTTCCCACGTGCCGACCATCCAAACCGAAAGTAGATTGCTGGCTTTGCACGTCCCCAAGTTCTGAAATCCTTTACGGATGCTGAGCAGGAAATGCAGCCATACCTTAATGTCTTGAGCCCTCACACCTTTCTATAAAGATGAAACAAACCTTTAAAGTTCAATACTCAAACTGTACAATGATGAAATTTTAAAAGCAAACTGCATGTATGCTTACCTTTGGCAACTGAAAATTTTCTATAAGCAATTTAAAAGAAAGAAACGCCATGTTTCTTAACGTAGCATCTTCAAAGCTGAGTCCTCTCATGATAAAGTAAATCCATCCATTAGTCACAACTTTGACAGAGTCACAGATATTCTTGGCGTCAATGGTATTGCACAAGAGGGGAAGTAGAAATCTGAAATCATAATGTTTCGGGTTTGCAAAGCCTATTTCATTTCCTTCATTGTATTCCATCGCTGTTAGAAACGCTTGCTGTTCATTGACCAGGTTGAGGATTGTGTTAGCCCTCGACGAATGGGCGAATAACGGGTTTGAAGCTCGTTGAGGCAACGGCTCAAAACACTTTGGGCCAAAGAGAGGCAGGCTTTCAATCGAGATCTGGAGCTTTCTTCCCGTGTACAACTGTAAAATTTCAAAAATCTCCTGGTCCGCTTCACTCATGGTTGCTCCGTACATCTGCATCAGATATGGTACAGAGTTCTCCAAAACTTTCTTGTCATTTGGGGTTCCATCCTTCTTGGAAATTTTGGTAAAGGCCACAACAAGATTCTTCCATAACTTCAACAGTTGAGTCTTGATTTGTGAGTACTTCTGCTCTGGTCCTTTGTCAGGATCAGATTTGATTTGGAGTTGGTGTTGCTGAGGCTTTTGAGTGAAGTTGTAAGGCTTCTTGGGAACTTCTTTGTGACTCTCCAAAAAGATATCCGATGCTTTGGAATGACTGACTATCATCTGAATACCTAATGTTGGATTTTTCACCTGTCCCACCTGAGCCCCCACAGAGAAAATTCCTTGTAGAATGCCAACAATTACTGGACCACTTTCTGCGTTCTCCAGTGACTTCATTCCATGTTTAAGAAATGCTTTGAATAAATCACTGTCGCAGGATAACTCATCTACTCCAACTTCAGAAAACACTTTTGATATAAATTTCAAAGCTTTCACCTCAGTTCTTTTGTGTTTGTCACAAACTTTCTGGATTTTTGAGGAAATTTGAGAAAACCTTTGGAGCAGTTCGGGATTTGATAGCAATTTGAAGACAGATTTGGTGTTGGAAATGAGAAGCTTCACTAGCTGCAAACCACTAGCCTCCTCCAGGAGTTGGAAAATCTCCGGTGATTCATGCGAGCCGTTTTCCCTTGCCGTTTCTTCTACCTCCTCTTCCACCTCCATTCTTTCGAAAAGCAAAGCATTATTTTCAGCTGCTTCACCAGATTCTTCGACTTCCAGTTTGACGGTCATCTTCTTACTTTTCTTCTTCGACTTCAATTTGGAGCTCATTAACCTACAAACTGTTTACACTGGAATGGAGTTCCAATTTTTCCAAAAACTACAGGACTGGATCAAATTTTCGTGAAGGACTTCAAGAGAGTTGTTTGTGTTGTTTCTATTTCCAAACAGGCAAAAAGTGCATGCTTGACATGTGGGTTCTCCAGAAAGCGTTTTCCCGCAATGATATTTCATAGCCGTGTTTTTAAGCACAAAAATCTCATATATCATCTAAATGCGGCTGGTTTGGTGTAGTGGTATCATGTATGATTCCCAATCATGGAGATTCCCATGAAGGAATCCCATTCATGTGACACGGGTTCGATTCCCGTAACCAGCAGGTATACTTTTTGACTAATTCGTTTTCGAAATTTCATAAACTTTTGATTATTGTAGTTTTGCAAAAAAAAAGTCTCGGGCTCTATGTGAGAGTACCTAAACTTTCACTGCTATGTACGGTAAAGTCGGATTCTTTAAACTAAAGTCACGTAAAACTTATCCAATATCACAATATCAGCGATACTGCAGAAACTGTTAGCTGTTTTATTTCAGCTTCAAGTATTATTTTGGTTTGAAAATTTCACCTCCATCGTAAACTTTAAATAAAATTTTCAAATTCTATCTATTGAACGATGCTGTTCAATCAAGTTATACATATGGAAAGCATGCCGAAAACCGGCAACAGGTTATGTTTTCGCACACACGCCGTCAGCGAACTGAGTGATCTGAATGAAAGTAATCTCTGGTGATCTTATAAAAAATGAAATTCAGTCTCGGTTTTAGCAAGTCGAGGATACATATTATAAAGCTGATCGTGCCATGCCATGCCTGCACGTTCTGTAGTACATCCGAAATTCATGATGTGAAACGAGACGAGTATAAGTACAGACAATCCCAAACACTAATGGTAAATGGATTAGAATTTGTGACTGAACACTGTGTCAGTGTGTATAATTTTGCAAGGTATATTATTATCCCACTACAACTTATAAGCTGGGGACGGCCTGCTGGCTGCAGAATCATTTTCCGCAGAAAAGTCATCCTCTTCTAGCCAACCCCAATATCTTTCTCTATCTATCAAATTTTATTATTTTAATGGGGGCGAAGCCCCCCACACCCCCCTTTTGGTGGTCTACTACCTTCAAACTGTAACATTTTTGTACATTTTTTATTCTTGTTTTCACGTTTGAATAAGCGTTACGATTTCTTGAAGCTCACAAATTCAGAAAGTCTAAAGGCACAACATTTCTTCTTCCGATTTGCTTGTCATTTTTTCCTTTTTAATGTGCTAAACTTTCACTCTAAAGTTAGACTCTAAACTCATTCTTTTCCTTGGATATTGCTACCTCCTTGCAAATAACTGCACTCTTCATTTTTTCTTCCCTTCCCTTCATGTTCGCTTTTACTGGTTTTTTTACTTCTAGCCGGACTATAGCGCTCCGCTGAACATGAAGTCATCGTTTCGCGAGTCCTTATCTACAATTTTCTGTTACATACTTTTCAGAAATTGAGATGGATGGTGAAGATTAATAAATTCTAATTCAATCCAGCTTTGATTTGAATTGGATCGTATTATTGAAACGACACATGAAACTTTAGTTTCTTTCATATGATAAGATGCTAGCATTCAGATAAGGTTTTGTGCAGCAGCATTGCATTGACTGATTGACTGATAGAGTGATAAGCATAATGTATATTTGATCCAGTATCGCCCCAAAGAGGAATAATGCTACGCAATGCAGATTGAGAGCAGATTGGCAAATGAAATAAAAAAAATTTTAACTGTTTACCTCGCCCTGTCATATAATAAAAACATTTTAAAGAATATTATGGAAGCGATGACAGTGTTCTTTGACCATAATATTCTTACTCCTGATTCCAAACGCAAACTTTGCAATGAATTTTATATATCTTTGTAAAACTGCAGTATCAATTCGCCCCAGAGATTATTTCAAATCACAAGGTAATAAATCCTTCATATTTATGTTGCATTTGTCATATTATGCTTAAACATATATTGAAAGTTAAATATTATCGTTTTTATACTACGGACTACATTGATCGGATTGTAATTTTACAGGTTAAGCTGTTACACAATCCATACATGCCATTGATGACGGTGACGCTCATATCAGACTGGGCTTAATTCATTCTACTGCTACCTTTTTTCAACTAAAGCATATCATGCGATTCATTAAAAATTAAAAACCTTCAACTTCAAAGTTAGAAATTAGGAAAGTCAATACAAAAGAAATTAAATGGTCAAGACGAGGGATCGATTTTTTCTTTGTAAATACATGTGGATTTGCATGAATCGTGCATGCTAAAAAGTGGTTTGACATTCATGGACTTTTCTGACAACCTGACCATTTAAGAACAATGCCTTGGTGAGGTGAAACTGAGTCTGTCTAAATTTACTGGCTAGAGATTGTGACCACATTCAACATGAGGCACGTCGATGATGACTCCTTAATACTTTAAATTGTGTCGTGTCAGAAGTGAAACAAAGTAGCATGGTCCACCTTAGCTCTATCCAGCTAATACACTTATTTTTTACCTGTAATTTAAGCAGCTGCGAGGAATGAGCTTAATCATTGTAAATATACATACGCTGGCCAGACTGACACCATCATTATCCATTTAGAAGTGGAACAACCCGTTGAGCACACGCAATGGTTATCATATCATTGTAGTGGATTATAAAATAACATGCTGTTTATACCTATATTGCTACCTTGGCCTTGGAAATATTCTTCAGCCGCTCAGCACATAATCACTATAAGCATTTACTTTCATATGTACAACTTAACAAATACCTGTGTATTCCTCCTATGCATGTACTTTGAATTGAATTGGTGTATCATTTACATACTACATACACAATTATAAGTACAGGTCCTTCCATATCACTGTTTGTGTCAATGGTATAGTTTAATGAAATCAAGAACCAGCATCAACTACATCCCGTTTCATGGTCTAAGAAAAGAAAGTCAGCCAGACCATGTGCTGCATTACCTGTTGTAGACATGTGGTTACGTAAAACTTCTGTGTTAGTTTGTATCTCAGTTTTGTGAGTGTCATTCTTCATCGTTCCTTGTCCTTAACAGTACATAGCAATAATTCTTAAGAAAAGTTTGTTTGAAGTTAGTGGACGACGAATTGGGAGGCGCTATCAGTGTCGGAAGCTGCAAAATTGCTCATATTATAAACGAAAGAAAGCATTACATTTTTAACGATGGACTTCGTTTTAGCTGGCAGTGCAGCTTCATGGCAGGTGCCATTTGCAACCCACTCGAAGTGGTCAAAATTCGGATGCAGCTTCAAGGTGAACTGAAAGCTAAAGGACATTATGCCGTACATTACAGTGAATGAAGAGCTTACTTACAAATGGATTAAGTGATGGGGCACTATGAGACTTATTGAAATAATTATTTTTCTGGCTATCTCTAGGAACGTTTTTCATGCATTTCATACTATTATAACGAAGGATGGTCTCCTCGCACTTCAAAAGGGATTGGTTCCATTCGTTTGCTACCAATTCACAGTGAACGCCACTCGCCTCGGCTTATTCCAAGTGATGAACGACAAGGGCTGGACAAAAAACGCAGCGGGTCAAGTTCACCCTTTGAAGACCCTCATTTTGGCCACGTCCAGTGGTGCGCTTGGTGGCTTTGTATGCTCACCCTTCTATCTAGTGAAAACGCACCTGCAATCCAAAGCCAACGAAATAAGCATCGCCGTGGGTCACCAACATCAGCATTCCGGCATGTTCCACGCATTGTCATCAATATTCCGAGAGCAAGGCGTCCGTGGTCTCTGGAGGGGTACGACCAGCAATATCCCGCGAATCGCTGCGGCGTCTGCCGGCCAACTCTCCAGTTTTGAATTAACCCATGAATTCATGAAATCCAAGTTTCCTGGACAAGTTTGGGTGCCCCTCTGTTGCTCCAGCTTTGTTGCTGGATTATTTATCACAACTCTCATGGCACCTTTTGACCTCATCGCAACCCGATTCTTTAACCAAGGAACAGATGCCAATGGGAAAGGACTATTCTACAAAAACGTCTTCGACTGCGCTGCAAAAGTGCGTCGTAAGGAAGGATTCCTCGCATTTTTCAAGGGTTGGACCGCATGCTACTTCCGGCTTGGCCCGTATACAATGTTGGTGATGGTTTTCTGGGATAGGTTAAAATATCAGTACAAAAGCTTCACGGATCATAATAACTCTCGCGTCATTTTACCGAAAGAAACTGCATAGATTATATCCAGACATTTTTAACATTGTAAACATGTATCTCAGTAATAATTAAATTCAGAAATAAAAAAAAATACAAATTCCAAAGTAAACAAAAACAAAGACTTATCCATTTACAGCTGACGTTTGCAATGAAAACTATGTACTTATATGGTCTCACAGTACCCCAAAAACTATCAGCCAATCCAGAGGCAACGCGCGTTTTTCAAACGTCCATAATGAGCTATTGCATCAGGTGAAGATGTACATATTTGCAAGCATGACATTTACTCAAACATCTGCAGATTTTATGCCCTATTTTTGCTACAGGTTTTAGACGAGGAAACGACTAGTTAAAAAAATAATTTTAAGTTAATTTATGAGTTTAGCAGTTACACTACGACTTTGTGAACAATGGGCAAGCCGAAAGTTGTGATACATCGTGTTCTAAAATTGAGCAACAATGTTGGGAATCCAACAGCGCTGAAGCCTATCGTCATTTCAAAACTGGCTAATGTGGAGTTGCAGCTGGAAAATGTGACGAGTATGAAGGATATAACATTTTGAGACCTTAAAATTATGATATTGTACAATGCATTTATCGTTAATCAACCTAATTGTTGATTGTATTTTGGAACAGTACCCTGGAAGGAAAGCAGCGACCGAGGCTGCCAATTCTGGTTGTCGATGAAGTCACCAGGCTGTTTGATACAAATGCTATTGTCACATACTTAATGGAAACGGGAAAAGTTCAGTTGGATCCTAAATTGTTGGGTTTAATGAATTTCGATGCTCATCGCTTATCCGTAAGCATAAGACCTGTGAATTTTGTCTTACCAGATTCTCTGTGATTACATTTAAAAGATTGTGACCGTATTTCTAAGGGGAGAACTGTATTTTTGTATTTTTTACAGCCTGCGATACTAGCCTACTTATCAGAGAAAGGAGATGCTGACTTTGGGGTTACAAAAGAGCTAACAGCTGCCTTGATTGAAATTGAGAAGAAAATAAATCCTTATGGATTTCTCAGTGAAGAGGTATAGCATGAGCTGCAGCTCTATACTTTCTTTCGCTCATGATTGTAAAACTGGAATGTATTCTTTTTCTTAAACAGCGTATTCCAAAGTATGAGGACGCTATTATTTGGTCAACCGTGTATCCGCTGCTGGCCAGCAATGATAAAGTTGGGTCCAAATTTCCAAAGTTAATGGAGTGGTTTTCAAATACATGCCGTTATGCTGCATTTGCAGTGAGTGAAAAACTTGGAGGTTTTAACGTTTGGCTGACGTTAATTCATATAAATTATATTGAGTTTTATGTACTTTAGGAAGCATTAGCAGCAATTAAACCTTTATCAGGGAAGGAAGGAGCAAAAACAATTTTCATCTGCAATCCTGCTGCCGTCATCTCCACCTTTTGCGAGAGATTTGCTCGTGCCGAAGTTTCAAGTACTGTTAAGGTTGGGGATAACATAATCATTTTTGGCATATAAACTAGTGGTTTAATATGTAGTTTTTTGTTGTTTACCCATGTATTGTGCATTTTAAAAATTATTTTATTACATTCACAGACGGAAGACATGGAAGAGCAAAGTGGAACAGTTGTGAATGTCAGCAATGAGGAAGTTGCAGCTGCCAGACAGGCATGGAAAGGGCAAATACCTCATAGTGCCGTTAAGGGCAAACGATCTGGACAAATGTATGTATGGAATTAAAATTACTACTATTGCTAGTATTGCTATTATTGTATGTATTTCCAGCGACGTGTTTCTTTTCTGTTTCATAGATTACCATTAGCTGGCCAGAGAAATTACCTTATAACGTCAGCCTTACCATACGTGAACAATGTTCCACATTTGGGAAATATAATTGGTTGTGTTTTGTCGGCTGATGTATTTGCGAGGTAAGGTGAAAGTGCAGTGCAGAATTTTATTGTGCCATCTGAAATTAAGGATTCGGAGGAATTATACACCATTACGGGTTATTATAAATATATTTAATTGTAGATACTGTCGAGTACGAGGCAGAAATATACTGTACGTTAGCGGAACAGACGAATATGGAACTGCTACAGAAACAAAAGCACTAGAAGAAGGTCTTACCCCTCAACAAATCTGTGACAAGTATCATGCTCTTCATTCTGAGATTTATAAATGGTTTGACATTGGGTTTGACTACTTTGGACGAACTACAACGAAAGAACAAACCCAGTAAGTAAATGTGGTATTTGTCTAATTTTAACTTTATAGCTTTCAAAAAGAATGATCATTAAGTTATTTCAGTAATAAATTCGGTAAATTATATGTTGTATACAATACAAACTCACTAAAGTTTTCTGGTTCTTTTCAGAATTGGCCAAGATATATTCATGAGATTATATCAAAATGAATATTTAAAAGAAATGACGGTACTTCAACTATTTTGCGAACCATGCAAAAGATTCTTGTCCGACAGATTTGTGGAAGGCACGTGCCCTTCATGTGGCTACGAAGACGCAAGGGGAGACCAATGTGATAAATGTAGTCGTTTAACAAATTCAACTGATTTGAAAAACCCAAGATGCAAAGTCTGTGGTTCGGCACAAGTTATAACTAAGAACAGTGAACAAGTAAGGTTTTGTTGGATAAAAATTAACCCTGATTTATCTTTGTAAAATAAATGATTTAACTACATAGTTTTCATCGATTTTATAAAGGTATTTCTGGATCTCCCAGCATTAGAACAAAAAGAGCGTCTTGCTGAATGGTTGGAGAAAGCAAGTGAACAATGGACACCCAACGCCCGTCATATTGCAAAAAGTTGGATGAAAGAAGGTCTCAAAGAACGGTGTATAACTAGAGACTTAAAATGGGGTACACCAGTTCCTTTGGACAAGTTCAAAGAGAAAGTCTTTTATGTCTGGTTTGACGCTCCAATTGGCTACATTAGCATGACTGCCAACTACACTTCGAATTGGAAACAATGGTGGATCAACTCTAGCAAAGACGTGGAAATTGAATATTATCAATTTATGGCTAAAGACAATGTTCCATTCCATTCTATTCTCTTTCCTGCATCCCTGAAAGGAACTAAGGAGCCATGGACTTTAGTTAGACATTTGATAGCAACAGAGTATCTAAATTATGAGGATGGAAAGTTTTCCAAAAGTCGAGGTGTGGGTGTCTTTGGAACTGATGTAATGGAAACTGGTACGTACCTTTCAGTTTTTATATTGTTACATAATTTAGTCAAAATTCTGTCATTTACTCAGTCAGTGCTGTATGAATGTTGTAGAATAAGCAATGTTGTTCATTAGCTAGTTATGAATGACTACATATGTGCATGCCAAATGCTAACGCACCATCGTTGTTTCTCCATTTTCGTTAGTACTTTAAAAGTATAATACTATAATGATTTGTTTCTTTCTTCCTTCCATGATGATGTACATAAATGTGTCAACGACTGTTAAGTTAAAAGTTTGTTCCGCATGCGTCTTTTTCTGCTACAAAAAAGTAAGCTGTATGCTTTAGACTTCCAGATTTCCAGAAAACACACTAAGAATGCATTGCTGCCGACCGAAAGAATCTTTCGGAAAGATTGAAGGTCAACCCGACAATTTCCGGGTGGTGTATTCATGTGTCATGCCCGAAGACTTTGTTTGGTTTGGTTGCAGTATTACTTTAACTGAAAGATAAAGAGTAACTACAACTGCTACATGCTTTGGCTGCTTACCATTGCAATGTTGGTGCACGTATTGTAAGTATGTATTTACAAGTTAGTAAGTCAGATTTTTTGGTTTAGTCAAGTCTAGGGTTTAGTTAGGTTTAGGTGTAATTGCTATAGGTTGAAAGCTCCATGACGTGTTGGATGGAGTTTTTCGTAAATCAGGGGAGATCCGATTCTGAAGGTGATAAGGGATGTTAGGATAGTGGAGAAGGACTTGAATAACTAACTATGCAGTGACTGCTGCCAAGTACCAGTACCTAAAGCAACGTCTAAAAATGCATTGTGTACTAGTAAACTTCACCTCATTCTAATTGAACATTAAGTTCATTATCAAAGGCACGTTCACGTAAAGTTCCTTTTTGGTATGCACAATAATGAATGAACAGTGCATGTGCATATATTGCCTATCATCACATCATCACACCATAGATTACTAGCAAGATGATGATGCGCTTTAAACAAAGTGACAAAATTAATGCTGTAATTGTATGCATCGCTTAATTTCTCATCAACATAACGTTTCCAAATTGAATATCTATGACTGAGATTGTATTAATCTCAGCTTGTGGCACAAAATCTGACTAACTAGCCTACTACAGCCGACGAGGATGCGGATATGCTAAGGAAAGGTTATATTTAGTAATAATTCTCTTTTTTCGTCTGCTTCTTGTAAGTACATGAGCATCATCATGTTAGAAAGGGCCATGTTAGTTTATGTCCCCTTTGGCATGAGGGTTGCGAAATGATTGTTTAAGAGGAAGTGAACGATGAACTCGTAATCATTGACAATGAATACGAAAGGTGTGACCTATACCTTCATCTCATGTGTCTCAACCTCTAAAAAGGTTAGATCATCTACTAAATTTGTTTTAGGAAAGTGGACCATGAATATTTCTCCACTTATCCGTCCTTTTAGTCGAGGTTTTGTCCTATAGGAATTGATGTTAAGGCTAAGTCAAGACCAGATCTGATGGACAATGTTTGATTCTTTCCTTTTCAGTACATTTGCCATAATCATTCAATACCGTGTACCATAAATGGCACTTGAAGACATTTTACATTGATATTGCATAGTAGGTCTCGTTTTTCATCTGAGGATTACATTTACATTGGTTTAGGAGGTATACTTTCAGGAAGTTTCGATAAATATCAGGGAAGGAAGGATGCAAAGTGCGGTAGGTTTTTTGTGTCTGTGTGTAATCTTATTTAGCTTCGTTAAGAGATCATTAAATACGTGTGTGGTTTAAAATGTAATGTGGGTTGGCTGGCAGTAGTGTAGGTGGTCGATCATCATAATACATAATATTATCATCATCATTGCGTAACCCATATCATTATTATTTTCAACCACCAGTGTTTCGAAGCATGATTGGGGTGTAAGTTTAGTGGTTGGGTGGCAGTTTCTTACATGCCGCACAACTGCATTCAACTTGTGTGGTACTTTTGGTTGGTAGTCACATCAATACCGCACAGAGCACACAAGTAAATGATGCTCATTGATAAAATGATGGTTTGGTGTAATTGATGATGACTGTAAGTGAAGCGTGAAGGGTCATCCAGAACCAGAGCCCACCTTTGAGATTTCCTTATGTCGGTGGTATCTTGTATCACCATCATTCTTCATCATGGTGGTGGGTCTTGGTCGTTTGAACAATTTAACAATTAGTCACGTTCTTTACAATTACGGAAGATGTATACAGATATGAATACGATGGATGCATCAGCCTGGGTGGGTGGTCGTGGTTAAATATCCTGGTCCTCAATAATGTGTTGCTTGTTTTGTTCAATTGAGTCAGCAATGTGTTCCCCAAGTATTTGTCTTGATAGGTATGAATGATGTATGATATATATAAAATGCAGCACAAAACACCATTTGGATTAGTCTATGTTGGCACAAGGAGGTGAAATGTAAAACTGGACAAATGCTGTACAATTTTGCCATAATGATGACGTATGAGTTTAGGGGAACAAATGGACAAGGAAGGGAAGATAATTTTGAAGGAAATGGAAAATGAACTGTGCTACTAGGGAGAGCAGAGTTGGTATTAGGACGGATGGAATGGTTATGTAGATTGTCTGCATGAGAATAGGGCAGGCGAACAAGGATAGGGAAATTTCACCTACCTATGGTATGGTATAACCCATGTCTGGGTCGGTATATGGGAAAAGGTCATCCCTCTTTTTGCGTCTCATAGTGGTTGCGGTGGCATATCGTGTTTAGGCCAAGTGGAGAAGGGATGGTGATTGTGAGAGCGGATGCAACGACAAGGCGGAATGTAGGGCAGGACTGTCCTTGGTCTTGCTCTTGTGGCCCAGCTTTGCTCCATGTTGACCCACATTTTCGTTCGGAAAGCCTTGACTCTGGCCGTGAAAGCAGTGGCTTGCTCCCTTGGACTAGATTCATTCAACCTGACTACAGTTTCTACCCCTTCTCCCATCATATTGCGATGCAAACAACCAAACAAGCTAACAACGATGTAGGTTACACACTGAAACAAAAATATGGACTCAACTACTTTACTCAGGAAGGTGTGTTGGTTTATATGATGATGTTCATCTGAACAAAACAGTACATTTAAACGTATATATATATGCGCGCATGAGTGAGAGTGAGACCCATCATATGTAATGCTTGTATGTATGAAATACTTCTTCCTTTCGTTTTCATCCGATTCCAAAAAATAAACTCGTCGAGCAGTGACCTTCGTCAGGCTAGACCAATTACAATACTGCATTCTATTTCCTTAAATGAGCTCGACCAGTTCTGGTTCACTCTTGGTACCTATATGGTAAATGTGGTTAGTTATAGGATGCAGCATATTTGCGTAATACATGATATGATACATAATGTATGTATAATACATTCATTTTCACAACCATTCATGGAACAGAACTTGGACTGTTCGGACGTCGGTTGCAACCACAAACATACCGTTGGTTGAATATTGATTGATTATTTGCATTATTGATTTGAATTGGCATACAAGAGTCCAATCATCGATGCATTTCTAGATAGCTTAGGAAATCCAGTAGTAGGAGATTCCAGCAAATTCTATATAATTTACAAAGCAATTATTATGTTATCGTGTATGTATATCATAGGCAAAATACGGAATTCATGCGATTATACTAGCATCACCCAACTTGATCCAACATCTCACCAACCCAAAGTATTGATTTTTTATGAAGGTCACGTCAGGGAGAAACATCCCATGATGTGGGGGCAGTGTGCGACGCAGAAGGCTTCATTTTTTATTATTCTTTTTCGTAGTTCGTATGTATGTGGCATTCCAAAACTGATTTGTGTCATATGGAAATTGAAGCGCACCTGGCTATTTGGAGTTTGACGATTTTCAAGAAATGAAATTATTGGAAGGTGAAGTTGCAAACGTTACGGTATTAGCAGGTGCGGATTCTGGACCTCCAATTTTATCCATCAAAACTGCTAAACTTTGGTTGGCAGAGTCTATTTTGTTTCCTAAAAGTCATACTCACACAGTTCAGTATGTTCACCTACTACTACTACCAGTCCTTTGGTTTAGTATATTGTATAAAAAGCTTTTGCTCATAGTCTTCATTGGTCCCTTGTCGTTGATAAACTCCATGTATATATTAGATACAGATGTGCAATCGGTAGCTTAAAAATTTGGAAAAAAGGAGGAGAAGGATGGTTCGGTTGACCTTGTCGGTCCTGTAAAATTGCGCAGAGTAGGGCTGCTGGTGTGGTATAGATTTGGAGAAGGGGTTATAGTTATAAGCACAAGTAAACGCAACAGGAAAAATGATGAGCAAGCATAAGCGTGACTCGTAGAACATAACGAATGTGTTGAGTTGATCCATTGAATTCTATATACCGACCGTGCAGAGAGCACTGCACTGCACATACCATAATTCGGGTTTCGGTGTGGTAGCATTGGAGAAACTAAATGTAACACACTTATACAGCATTGAGATTAGGTCTGGGCCAAAGCTTCCCGTTTCTCGGTCAACATTTCTAGTTCAATGTCACTTGTAGGCGAAATATGGGATACCTTAGTTGTCGGGATGAGTGTCAAGAACAGGGAGCAACTTGGAACTGTTGGAACTTACAAAATGTAATACGTGTTGCTCTCCCTACTTCTCTCTCTCTTGTTATGAACCCATGATATGATGTGATGATGATCATGAGGCAACTTCGTCCTTGTTTTTTCTTTTGTCTCTTTAAACTTTAGTAATACTGCCCAAATCCAAATTTGTCTCTACCCTCATCTTGTTCAAACAGAATTCAACTGAGCTGAGCTCGGAAGAGTCCATTTGTCAATGGCAAATTCGGAAGTAGAACTTAGCATTAGCACGAATTTCTTTATGTCTACAATGTATCATTCATAATAGTTTCATTGCCTCAATATCCATTTGTTTGGGTGAGTGTGCGTAGTGAAGATAAGTATAGGTGGTAAGTGGCAAAGTGGCCTTACTATTCTTTATCTTAAAGAAGGAAAAAGTCCTAACTCACTCCAAGTAAAGGATGGGAAGTGGTAGATTGAGAATGCGTATGCATGCAGCATTTAATAGTAATGTACTCTGTAACCATTGCATTGTGCGTTGCATTTAATGTTTGATGACTTTGTAGGTTACCGTTACATCCTTTTAATCTTCATGTAGCCTTGTTTTGTTACACCTACGAAGGAACACATTTCTCAATAAATGTGTGCGTGCGTATTCAATCCTTATATACGAAAGAGAAACTGGTGTGTTTTGTATGTAGAAGGGTAAGATGAGGAAGGATTGTCTTGTCTGGTCTCATTTTCCACTCTACCCTTGCGTCTTGTTTAACATGTCTGTCTGTTACACTGATTTCCTTTTCATTTTTACTCTCACTGATGCACTCGCTCATTATTGTACTTGACTTTAATGATAATAGGAATGAGGTGGTGACGGCGCATAATGATTATGTGCATTTATGCATTTATATGTAGATCCTCTGCTGCCGATGCGTTGTTGATGCTTCTCTTTGTCTGTCTATGGTTGCATCTTCTTTTTCACATCACATACATTTTCTCAATTCATTATGCATGGTCGGCCTACTGGCTTTCGTATATTGAGAATGAGTCTATCATTTTTTTTGGATGGCTTGTGCTTGTTAATGTGATTGCTGTTGTTACGATTGTGAATATGCAGTTCAGCTTGCCCTGCTTTTTGTGTTTTGTAGAGTAAAATGCTTTCCTTTTCCTCGTCAGACCTAAATCTGAGGTTAACTTGACTATAGAAAGGGAAGGAAGTGAGAAAGAATTGGGATTTTTGGAGTATGAGGTCAGACGATGCTTAAAGCAGGTCTTCAGATGAAATTGAAAGTTGGGAAAATATGAAGTTGGGCGAGGTGAATAGGTGAAATGAGGATTTCAGACTAGACTTGTAGAGTAAATGAGAGTATTGGAAAATTAGTGTCAAGGAGGCACGTGCTAATAATGCTGACTGAGTTTGGAAGAGTTTATGTTTTTATGCAAACGGAAGATGAAATGGGATTTGGGTATATATTATGCTTTAATTTATGCCTATTTGATTTACAGGCATTCCGGCCGATATCTGGAGATTCTATTTGATATATGTCCGACCCGAAAGTCAAGACTCTGCCTTTAGTTGGGATGATTTTATGACAAAGAACAATAGTGAGCTACTGAACAATCTAGGAAACTTTGTGAATAGATCTTTGACATTCTTGGAAAAGTTCTTTCACAGCGAAGTGCCGACTATTGTTATGAGCGAGGATGACTACCGAGTCGTGGCCGAAGTCAATAGGGAGATTGTAGAGTATATTAACTTGCTAGAGTTATGCAAGTTGAGAGATGCTTTGAGACAAATTTTAGCGATTTCTAAAATTGGAAATGTCTACTTCCAATCCCAGAAACCATGGACGTTGACTAAGAATGCTGCAGAGTACGTTTATAAAATCTAATATTATGCATCTGGAATATGAAATAACTTATATATATGGATACAACGAAAGTTTTAACTTACGTCATTTTTGTGCTGTAGTCGCCAGCGCTGTGGAACGGTTTGTGGTGTTGGAGCGCAAATTGTTTTCCTTCTTATGACTCTGCTGGACCCTTTCATGCCTGGCGTTGCTCGAACTATTCGAGAGCAACTAAATGTTTCGAAACCAATATTTTCTTTATCATTGCTACCATTTCTTTCTCCAGGACATAAAATTGGCAAGGTTTGTTTTAATGCAACAATTAATAATTAATATAAATACGTTGGAGTATACTCACCATATACTCATTTTCGGTTTTAGGTATCTCCATTATTTCAAAAGCTGGAGCTTGATATGATTGAAAAGTTGAGAAAAAAGTACGCTGGAAATCAGGCTGAAAGAAAAGAAAAGGAAGCCAAGAAACTCAAGTCTCCTAGTAAATCATCTAGTGTAGTTTCTACCGATTCTGGTAACAACAATGCGAATAATGCAAGTGATACAGCTTCAACTGGCGGTGGTGCTGCTGCTGATGTAAGTTAAAATAAAATGCAAACTTCAAACTACGTATTAAACTTATGATTGCATTAATAATATTTTGATCATTGATCTAATTTACAGCCAGCAGAGGTAGCAAAGTTGGAAGCTGAAATAGCCAAGCAAGGCAACCTCGTACGAGACTTGAAAACAAAAAAGGCAGATAAAACTGAAATTGATAAAGAAGTGCAAGCCTTACTTAAATTAAAATTCCAACTGGGTCTTCTCAGTGGAAATGAAACTCCTGTTAATGATAGCAAGAGTAAAAAGAAGGGAACTAATAAGAAGAAATGATGATAATTGATAATTAAAATCACATATTGCTATTACAAGAAATGTCTCGCTGATTTTTGAAACACGAGTAATAATAATTATTATTTCATGCCTATTTATATGTATTACATACAGGTGTTAATCGGGTGGTTTCAGTTTGTAAACGAATAGTATTATTCCTTAATTTATTATATGATATCCTCCTTACTCCCGTGGTATGTGGTTGAATAGAAATATTATATACAATAATTATGATGCTTTAAAATACACATGAAACTGTACAATGCCATTCTGGTTCGGAATAAATGCTAATTATTATCACCGTTGTAATGCAACTGACAAGAACAATAATCGTCTGTTAATAAATCCGATTTTTTAATCTCATTCAACTCCTTCCAATCAATCATAAGTATCAACCATAATTTAATAACAATATCATAATAATTTAGTACTTCATTTCATAATAAATACTAATATAAACATTAGCAATTACTGTAGTCGTCACTGTTCACACGTACGTATACGTTACGTCTAATTTAAAGTAAGTAATCTGTTCATACGTATCTTAGAATATATATTTTTACCATCATCGTATATCACAATAGACCTACACGTCACAAAGTTGAGATGATTCACATAGAAGAAAAAATATTGTTTTACTATTTGCGACAATCAATACTCATTCTTATCAAGCACAGTAGAAAAAAATGATAAAACTCCTTACACAAAGCAATTTTCTATTTTTAAAGTTAATTTTTTTATTTTTTCATCTTTTCTTCATGTCGACGATGATGGCTGGTAAGTAAATGTAACAAAAAGAGCAAAAACAAAAAAAAAAGATTGCATAGATAAGTTCAGTTTGTTGTGTTTACGTGTAGCGACCCCCCAATGATTTCCTATGACTTACAATTACAATACGGGATATCTTTTTACTTTAACCATAGTTCTGTTTTTACATAAAAACAACCGTAAAGCCAAACGGGAAAAATAATAGTTTTAAAGGGTTTTCGAAAGCACCAAATTGCACATAAAACAAAACAACATTATTACCAATAATATAACAATATACAAATAACAAAATTATTATTTCGTTTCAACTTTTTGGTTCACAGGATAAATAGAGAAAGATTTTTTAAAGTGGACTAAATACTTAATAATCATATCATGTTTGGTACGCACAGTTGATTGATTTAACTGTTAAATTGTAATAAGAATTTCGAGTACACTTTTATACGAATTTAAAAGAATAAATGATGAGTTTACAATTCGTCCTTCTTTGGTGCGTCATCGTCTTCATCTTCTTCCTCACCCTAAAAAAGTTATGAAAAAAGTTCATTTAATTTTTTATTAGTGCCCATTAATCCACTTATTCACCAAAAATACCAAAAAGTACTAGTCTGATTGGTTCGCTCCCAAACACTGAAATGACTTTTGGACATGGACAAACAAAACATTATTTTCTAAATCTAAATTCTAAAGAACCCATTTAAAAAAATACTTTAGCATTGACTGGACAAACAAATAAAAAGCAAGCAACATAATTTCATTATATTAAAACTTCAATACGATCATATCAGGTAAAGTACCTGTTTTTGTTCAAGGAAATCACTCATTTCCTCTAATGTTCTACCTCCAGTGTAATCAACCACCTTTCAATTAAAATCAATCAAACATTTTTCAGTATTTAAACACACCACATTTGCATCTGCTAACAATAAAAACTAGGCTAGTCAGAAAGATGACAGCGATATATATGGGACTATAATGCAATTGTCATTCAAATTAATTTGCGTCATTTCATGTTTTGTAGGAGAGAGCCAACCAGACCAGTGCACATGTTTTCTCTTCATCACTTCGTTTAGTTTGAAATTTTAAACTAAACGGAGGATAAAACGAAATCGTATGTACCTGATCTGGTGCAGCTTGGCCATATGAGCCATCAGTTTCCAAGAATTTGGCTAAACCTTCTAATGTACGCTCACCGTTATATTCCACAATCTGTTATAACATCAATCATTGTAATTATTTGCACAACTGTAGCTTTTGTTTTCATTGTGGTATTTTTGCCACGTAGAAAATATGTAGGGCAAATGGAAATAGAGTAGAGGAAACTATTTAACGTACCTTATTATCTCCCTTCTTGTACAATTTGAGCGTGGGGAAACTATTGATCTTAGTGTGCTCTAATTCGTTCACAGTAGCGTCCATCTTGGCAATAACGATGGTGGGGTGATCCTTGAATTTCTCACCGAGTTTGTCGAAAATGGGGGCCAACTGTTTGCAATGACCGCACCATGGGGCGTAGAACTCAACGAGAACATCCTTTTCCTTGTTCAAGGCAACATCATCGAAATTGGAGGCAACCAAGATCTTGACGGGTGTCTTATCCCAATCTTCGGGGACATCTTGAGAAAGGAGATGTTGCTAAAATGAAAAAAAATAACCATTTTAGTTTGTATTACTACTACATCTCAATTCTATCATACTCTGTTGTTATCTTAAAGTCATAGCTGAACATACCTTCAGCTTTCCAGCAACGAAATCATCAATAAAGGCCGTCATTTCATCAGTATTTTCCAAAACATCTCCAGTGGGTTTGTACTTGGCCATCTCATCAGCCAACTTGATCAAGCGGGCAGCAGGGATCTCTTCCTTCTTCATTCCGAAAAATTCCAAGATTCTGCCGTGGTCTTCATCGTCAGTGTTGATGCTGACGTACAAGAGCTGAAATGACAAATAAAAATACAAAAATTAGTTGTTTTCATCTAAACTGATTACTAGTGATTACATGCAATTCTGGTCCTGTCTAATTTAAACGTTAATTTGTATTGTACCTTTCCACCCCAGAAAATTATGCTTATTAAATTAGCTGGGAGGATAATAGTACAAAAGTTACTTTACCAATGAAACCTAGAACGCAACGCATAGTGCATTTGCTTCTTAGCTTACACATTGGCGTTTTCCCCTTATTTAATTATATATATATTTATTACCTGGTTCCTGTACTGCTTGGCCACAGAGCGATGATTTTCCAAGTACTTGTCATAGTGTCCAGCTTCCTTGCTCAAGAAGAGAAGAACGTGGCTACGAATTTCACCACCAAACACCTTTTGTGCGGTCTCGTGGTTAAAGTCAACAATCAATGGAAGAGCTTCGGCCTTGATGAACTTGACAATGTTTTCCTCGGTGAGATCTTCAGTGAGGTCAGAGCGGCCATCATCGAACTACGACAATAAAATACAAGAAAAATTAAATTCACATGATACTTGAAATAAAGGAACACCAACAACATCTGAGTCGTCTTTATTATTTTAATTAATTTACTATTTACCTTCTTGAAAACAACGACAGCATCTCCGCTAACTTTGTTTTCGCCGGCAAGGGCAGAATCAGTGACGATTCCAAATGGATAGTCATCAATACCTCCAGCTGCAGCCAAATACTGTTTAGCAGCCTCATTATCAGCATCCTGTAAACCCAGTCCAAGAAAATGATGTATTAAAACATAATGCTTATCATTTTTTACATGATGCATGTTGTGGAAACATATGGCATTAAAAATATCAATAATTACCGAAAAGAATCCAACAACCACGACTTCATTATCGTCAACAAGCTTCTTGAGCTCATCAGCAGATGCCAAAGTAGTGGCAGCAGGTCCAGTCTTCTTCAACAACCAGTTAACAATCTCATCAGCAGCTACGCCCACCAGTGTAGTCAATCTGCTTGCCATTCCTGTAAAACTTCAGGGTTGGATATCCCTTGACACCATTCTCCTCTGCCAGTTCTCCCTCCTCTGTGGCATCCACCTTGCCGAGTTTGATAGCAGAGTTCTGTTCTTCCAACTTTTTGGCTGCCTTCACATACTCCGGAGCAAGGGCTTTGCAGTGACCACACCACGGAGCATCTGAAACCAAAATTAAAACAAACAATCAGTAAACACCTGTCCACCCACCTGACTGACGTCATCCCCCTCAATATATGTTTATTCAATACGGTATAACTTTGAACTTACAAAATTCCACGAGAACAAACTCATTGTCTTTGATAGCTGATTCATAATTTCCTTTAGTAAGTACGAGTACCCCTTCATCAGTCTTTATTTCATCACACTGGACAACTCCAGGTGAGAATAGGCAAAGTAATGGAATGATTGCCAAAAATTTCATCTTGCCTAACTTATATATTGTTACGTCTACTTAATAATTCTTGACAAAATATAAATATCCAACAAAAATACTATAAATTAATTCTCAACAACTTTGAAACAATCTCATCTACGAATAATTTACTCTAAATCCGAATAATAATTAACAGTTTGTGCGACCCCTACTCCAAAAGAGTGACTGACTATTCCTAAAACTGGCAACTGAATGAACGAGAGGAATCTGATGTGGAATATATTGGAATGGATAAAAAAGATGACAGCCAACAGCCACCACGAAGCAGTTGCCGAAGATGACGATGAATAAAAAATTAATGCTGATGGACCAACTCTAGGGATGCTTATACACAGGCACCTTCACTAAAACACCTTTTCTTGACAACCCAACTATAGCAAAGAGCCACGTAGATTTTTGCTGAGTTTACACTTTACACATACACAAGACTTGAAGGATGATGAAGGAGAAGTTGTGTAAAAAGCCGGAGAACCACATAAAAAGGTTGAAAGAACTTGACTTTTGGAATGAAATGAACATGCCGTATATATATATTCCCTTCTTCATCACAAGCTGTTCTCTAAACCTGCAGCATACAGAGGATAACCTCCGGTTCGTTGGCTTCGTCGTGGATCTTTCGTATTGGCTCTCACCAACTTCGACTTTTTATCACAACTTTGGGTATTATATATTTTAGCAACCCTGTGTGTGGCTATATATGTGCCTTATAAGCTTTTTTAACACACGACTCAACCACCTCCACAAAAACCTATACCTTCAAAAATTCAGTGTGGCCGACCGAAGCATCCACTATGCATATCCTTTCGTGAGCCTGATTATAAGTTACATGGCCGTCTGTCATTGTTCCTTCCTTCTTGTAATAATAATACTCTTTGGGGTTTCCACTCAAACATGATCATGATGCTTTATAATCGAAAACCCATGCATATCCGACACAAAGTGTTAATCAGGATATGCGAGAGGAGAAGACGAAGAGAAACGTCGAACATGCTAAAGGACGTACTTTTATGTTGATCCGATGGTCTCTCCTGTCATGTCAGTAGTAGTACTGTAAATACATTTTAAAATTGTTTGCTTTTCCTATTGAATTGAACTGACAGGGAAGTAAGTCTAGTATCATGAAGCTTTTTTGATCTGCTCAAAGCGTATGAAAATGAAAACCAGTTTTCCAGATATGAAAATGAAGATTAGTTCATCATTCATTGAGAGTGCCTTTGCTGAGGAAAAGAGAAAAGTTTAGGATGTCTGAAAACCATTTTAATTTGAGATGAGTATGGATAGATGGGTTCCAATGTTTCATTGTGTACATGATCTATATATAGTATGCTATTCATTCAGATATTATTGGGAATGAATACAGAGGAAATGAAAAAAAAATTATTGAACTTTTGCATTTTATCTTTCACTTTTATTAATATTTTTTGTAAATGATGTTTTTCATTACTTTTCGTTCATAGTGTAGCAAAATGTGCACAAAAACTTTTGCTAATGTGGTGTGCTGACGTGAATGCTCTTTCGAACGGTACCATTATTAAACTTCCAGACTGAACTTAAGACAATAATTGTGTAAAATAATCAAAATGAAACTACGTTTGCCTGAAAATTAGCTCTTAAGTTTACAATAATTGAGTCGCGAATAGAGGTTTGCATTTAGGTATTCATTAATCGATTCACGATTCAATAGCTATTCCTGTATATTCTGACTTGTCAATTTGCATGCAATCCCATTTAATGCATTGTAATCCGAAAAAGTATATCATATCATAATTATTATTAGAGGCCTCAAACGGCACGACAGGCGTTAACGCTAATGAGTACAATGAACAACGAATGGATGAATGACAGTCAGAGCCATCTTATTCCTTCAAATTAGTCGTTTGTAATTAAAACTTACTGCGTATACTACCAGACACTAAACTAAAAGCAAAACACGAAGAAATGTTACATAATATAATTTAACATTAATTATTGAATAATTAATCCCATGTTGTAAAACTTACTTTACTTAAAAACTCAATCAAGCTTGATGAAACATGATGATATTTTAACGAATTTAAAATGCGATGTGTATAGGCATGAGAATATGAAAACAGGAGCATAAGGGTATGTTCTATCTAACTACAATATATCTAAACATACACATAAAAGGCATATTCTCGAGAGATATTATTTACAATTCTACAACTCTGACATAATTTTAAAACTCAATCTTAAAAATATCTGATCAACTGTAAAAATTTTGACCATAGCTTAAAACAATAACCCGTAAAAAATCTGCATACCATACACAAAAAATAATAAGCAGTTAAAATCCCTGAAATTACATAAATCAAGATAAAACACAATGAGTAAGGTATACAACAAAGGCAGTTTGTTAAAAGAGCTGGTTTTGTACATAGGACTTATTTTGAAATACTTGATGTGCTAACGTATGTAAAGTCATCATTACTTAAAACTTGGGTAAAATAACTTTAGTTAGAAAAATGTTTAGAAACATTTTTCTTTTAAAAAGGAACACACAACTAAACAAGTTTATGCTATCTTCAGAATGACGAGAATAAGGAGCACAGCCACCCAGCAATATGCCCTTTTCGGCGGAGATCCTTTTTTACAATCGACAACAATAAGCTTCTACTAACATTATATATATGCTATATTTGATAAGGCTAGGACAACAGTTTAGTAGGTAAGCTGTGGACTAATTTCTTTTCTTTTCTTTTTAGTTTTTACTGATATTTCTTGTACTTACGACGGCACCGGGCGGCGTGCTCAGTTTCGTCATTTTTATTTCCAGCGTTTTATACCCATTCACATTGTTGGCAGTGTTTTGAGTAGCTGAGGAGGCAGTACAATTTGGAACAGTCTTTACATTACCACCAGTACAATTATTTAGCGTGGTAGCGTTACTGGAAGATGGTGTATTTATACTCATAAAGCTTTTCGTGGGACTCATCGAGACGGAAGCACATGTGTCAGTCCCATTAACTCCTCCATTTCTAATCGGATGAAGCTTGTTCACCTAAACACAAAAAATTAGTTCATGTTATATAATAGTTAGCATTAAAAGATGAGGTGGGTTGGTTCAGTTGGCTGAAAACCTTCTTACTTGATTTGGCTATGGCAATTATTTACCTGGGCCACTTTCCAATTTTCTCGGAGCGAAGGAGCTGAGTTGGATTCCTTCATTTGGGAATGAAGTAGTTGAATTGTTGTATGTACCCCGTGGGGAGTCAACAGTCCAAAATCAAATAAGTTAGTCAAATGAAGACACAGGTTTCTGTACAAGTTCTTCTGAATCAGCTCTTTTCCATGATACTCCACAAAACGCTTGCAGGCCAACGGAATCTGGCAGTCCCCAACGTAGCTGTGATAATGATTATTACATAAAAATTTGTTCAGTCAACCAATTCATTGCAATACATTCAATTTTAAGACTTGAATGGATTTTATTTCATTCCTTACTTGTATTTCATAACATGCAAATTCCATAATTTCATCAATTCCTTCTCGCCTTCGTTGACATCGGTAAATTCGTCAATCATCATCGTCGTTTTGACACGGAGCCACTCCGGATCTGGCTCACCCTCCGAATCCACGTCAATTTCACGGGGATGAATAGGCAAGCATGTCGACGTGTGGTGATACAGCCTAAAACAGAAGACAGGATATTTTAGCACAATCAAATCAACATCAACAAACCAAGTTTACAGCGTTAGTTGTTTCCCTCATTCATTCCTATTTTAGGAAAAATCTCTTTGAAATAAAACTGGTTTTCTGCAAAAGCTAATTAGTATATTAATATACCTCTTTTTCTTAATGTTATCTTTCTTTATCTCATCTACTTTCTCTATTTTATTTTCAATATCTTCCTCTATCTTATATTCCTGTTCTTGTAAAAATCCATCACTTCCATTGCTCATCTTCAACTTTAAATTGAATTGAGAAATTTTAATTGTTATAATTACTAACTCTGATGATTTTTGGCTAGCCAAACCAATGACAGATTAAAACAGAACCTAACTTCACTTTCACTTATTGACACCTCGACTACTACCCTGAACTAAACTCCCTACCTGAACAGAAGGCAACAGAATGCACTGCTGAAAAATTCAAGGAAAGAATCAGATCATGTGTGCATGCATTACATCATGATCTGACATCTCTTCCGCTTTGTGGGCTTGTGTTTTTTAAGAGGTGGTACAGTTCTTCATATTTGACCCAGTACTATGCTGGAGTTTCATCTGTTATTTTGTGTATCAAAACTGAATGTAAATTGGGGGACCTTGAGACTCACCTATTATGACCAGTGATATACGTTCTCCGTTGATCCACATCTTTTTCATCACAGTCAAAAAACTCTTGGAGAGATTGCCTGATTGGTTTTGGTCTACAAACGAGAATGGAGAACACTTCCGTTCGTTTCGTAGGCCCGTTTCTGGCAAAAGCTTCTCCAGGGGGTTGGGTCACCAAATCAAAAGCTGACCCTGTGTAGGAGCCGTCATACGAGTCGTTTAATGTGACGTCGATTTTGGCACCGTGTGGAATCGGCTATGGAAAAAATATTCGAGTTATTAGTCAGTTATTGCTTTCACCGGATTACATTCGCTTTAGTTTATAAAGAAATATAGAACGTCAATCTTACTGCGTATGTAAATTGGTAGCGTGGATGGCAAAGTTTGAGATGCTTCATGAGCGAGTACAAAAGCATACAGTTGAGGGAGCACCAAGGACATCTTAGGTCATCATGAGACTCTGTTTGCTGCTGGCTATTATTTCCGTACATAAACTGATAAATCACTCGAACTGACCTGCGCATTTCTAGTTTTGCCAGAGACATATTGGAGTCGTTTAGAGCACCGTCTTCCCCTGCAAAAGCGATAAATCAATATCAGTTATGTTCGTAAATGAGTATTAATACCACTTGTCTCAACTTGTCTGTGAGGTCAGTACTCGTACTTTTAATGGCAGCACGTAAAAGTGGGGCGGGTGGTTCCACAAACTGTGCCACCTTCGAATCTGAAGTTCTGATAGCTATGCAGACCTTGGCAGACTTTCCAGCGGGTTTCACCTGTTCCAGAACTTTGCTATGCTTCTGAAAGTCCAAGAAAGAAGTTAGATTTTGCATTTGAGATTTGATAATGCTAAAAGTATTAGCGCAATGTCCGACGAACCTCCTCAAAATTTTCCCAGGAGACTTCTCTCCTTATCCTTTGGTGACTGATTCTACTTCCTGGTCTGGTCATCCTCTTCAACTGAAGGTCAAAGTCAACCTCCCTTATACTATCCCCTGGAATATCCCTCTCATACAAACTAATAGTCCCTGAATAAATCACAATATCTTCAGTGTCGCTGGCTGCCCCTCCTGGAGTTTTCCCGTTTGTATCTCCATCATAAATGAAGTTTTCTCGGTCTTTGGTGGTAGGTGCAGAGCGCCTTCGTTTAGCCTTGGGCTCCTCTAACTCATTGTTATTATTGTGGCTATTATTACTGTTACTGTTTCTACTATTCAAATGATTACTCTGCTGATCCGACATTGAAGAGAAATTCCTAGTTTGTAAGCAGGCTTGCGGCACTGTTACCCTCAGAATGAGTCTATATGACTTGACACTGTGACCATTCGTTCCGACGCTACACATATCTGCAGGAACTGAAACAACCGGACATTTTGGAAGGAGAGGGATTGCTATTTCGTGAGAAGAAGTGGGGGCAGAGGGAGAAAACACTTTGACATCCACGCATTTCTCATAAACTTTGTGAGGAGGGCCATTGCCATCCTTTCGCTTTTTAACTGACACTCGTGCTAAACAAACGTCAATTCTTGCTTTGGTCTCAGGAAGCCCTGTGCAATTTTAAAAAAAGGTTGTAATTGTAGGATGGATGTATAACAAGAAGTATGCAACAGTTTTGTGCACATAATCTAACTTGCTTACAGATTTGGCCATCGGTAAATCCTAAAAATATAATGTTATAGAATTTAGCTGGTCCATTCAAGTTTCCACTTCGGGGAGAAGGGATGTATGATATTCTGCATTTGTCATCACTTTCAGGGTGTTGCCGTTTTAAAAGAATGTGATCTACTTTAAAACCTTCACGTCCTTGATGGGAACGGGAAAATCTACTCCGCATGTATGATAAGTTGCGCTGAAGGAATATTGGCTACAATAGGAAAAGGAAATGATGCTAATAATACATATATATACTTATAACATGTTTTGGCCATTTCATTCCATGAATATGATTCTTGGATGAAATTTTCAGCCAAGAATCATTTTCATGGAATCTTGGTTTCAAATAGTGTACTTATGAGTGTGGTTGCTCACCGATTCCACCATACGAGCCCTTAAGAATCTGTATATTTGTGTTGATTCTGTGAAACAACAAATCATTTTTGATGAGACAACATGCAACAACTTTCTTTTATTTAGAAAGTTGCTTAGTTAATATTGTCTTTCTTACTCTCAAAGCTGCTGAGAAAGTTTTCACGATCCTTCTCAAAAACGTCTGCCTTCATTTTCATGACCGCTTTGTCAGCGGCGACCCCACTTCCAGAACCATTCATGGTGGCGGCACCGTTTCCTCCTGAACCGTTGCAAGTACTCTGACTGCTATTTGCAGCAGTGACTGTGACACTGTTCGAGGAGGTGTTTGCTGGGGCTGCTGGAGATCCGTTTTGCGAAACGGGCTCACTGGCACGTCTCTTTGTGCCTACGCTTATTGATGCACCAGGCATGCCCTTTCTTTATCTCATGAAGATGTTGTTCCCGTCCCTTTGTATTATTGAGAGTGTTAGTGGAGAGTGGAGAAAACAAAGGTGGAAAAACTATGTTTAACTTGCTCCGTTACTTTGTCACAATCCTCCACATTTCACTTTTCCTCTACTCATATTGTTCGATTTTTTTAATGGAACAAGAGCATTTGCATCTAATTGAATGGAGGTGACGAGAAATGAAGATGAACAAGAGCAAAGAATCTTATGTACCCTGATGGTCATAAGTATGAAGTATGAGATGAAGATTGTGTTGGGATGAATGAGAAAACAGTTGTTAAGAAACTCTCCTGTTGAGAAAGGAAGGAATGAAACAGAAGTGGATGATATACATAAGACTTTGTCGAGAGAGAGGATACTTTTTTTATCCTCTGTTTCTGTATTCCATCTTTAACTCTTTTTTGGAGGGTAAACTGTCCGCTTGATTGGACCAATCGTTGTTTCCTTTCTGCTTCCTCTCCTTAAGCATAACATGCCTATGTGTGACGTACATATGTATACAGTCATTTTAATGCATATCATATATTCCGACTTACCTTCTTCATCATCTCTATCAAAACTTTTGTACCTACGCAAAGCAAAAGCTTGAACTATTGCATGGTGGGCAGATATCTGCTGCTGCAATGCAAATGCAACTGAACTCTTGTGCAGTAGTAGGTACATTAGGTACATTCACATCATCGTGTTCCTCTGCAACGATAACACATTATTAGAAGTTTATGCACACACACAACAGAGTTGAGAGAACCAGAGGAACTTTTACCAACCAGCTAAAAGCCTTATTGCTGGAGTGCATGCAACAACCATAAATCCAACCAGCCAGACGCTCTTCTCACTTTTGGAAACTTGCATACTAATAATGGCTGATGGGATTAATGAAAAAGGGATTATTCGATGGCATGGAAAAGGACACACGACTTTATGACTACATTGTATCGTGCACCTATTTCATGGGAATAAAATGAAATGCATGCAGTGTTTCTAAACATACTGTGTGTATCGAACAACTGCATTTTGCAAGTATGGATAGATGAAGAAAGGAAAGTGGACAGTCCATTCAGTCCATTGGTTTCGTGTTTATAAAAACACAAAATTCGTCCCATTCCCATAATCAGAAAAGGTGTATGTATGGTTTAATACTAGATGCAAATTGCAGGAAACACTTTGATCGTACATTTAAAGAAAAGAGTGGTAGTGATGTAAGAGGTGTAAATTATGTAAAATGTAATGTAATCTCACGTTACCCCAAAGAGAAAAAGTATAACTAACAACATGAAATGAAGTAATAATATGTATAAGATCAGTTACCAATGTTGTCGCAAGTGTACAGAATTAGAATCATGAATGAACTATAGAGCATTTTATTGCTACAAGCAAATAAGCTTAAAGCTTAAAGAAAGGGTTTTATTGTTGTTGACTAAGTTGATTAATGATTCTGGAATAGAAGATATATGCACGTAAAACCTTGCCTGTTTGTTACTATTCATCATAAACGAATCTTTCCAAAATATTATGTAGAACTTCATTATTTCATCAATGCATCAATCAAATTTCAAACACTATAATAGCCTACCATGAACTAAAAGTTGGCATCCTCGTCGTCGTCGTCGCCTTCTTGATAAACATTACCCATTTTATGTCCAAATAAGGCAAATCTGCTATTCGGGGGAGTATATGCTCTACTTTGACTAGTCTCTGCTGTCACTCCTCTTCCTTTTGGAGAGCGTTGACTTTTATTGTCTGTTTTAGACTGATGACGTCTTCGGTCACTCAAACTGGTATACTTATTGGGCTGTATCCCGAAGTATGAGAGAGTTTCCGGCTGTATCAACTGCTGTACTGAGCTCATTGACGGGATACCCAACGCCTTTTTCATCCTTTCTGGAATGGACAAATCCTTTTTGGAAAACTCAATTGGTTCCAATTCATGAAAAGGATATTGGTTGAAAGCTTGCCCGTATGATATGACGCGTCTCAAATTTCTCGATACTTTCCCAGCTTTCTCCCGTTGAAATTCATAGAATCTGTCCACAGCCTCGACGGAAATGCTCATGTTACCCGTGGGCGTACCCAAATCTCCAAAAGAAGATGTTGATAATCTACCCGTTGTGTTATCGGCACTTGCAGTATCAAAGGATTTTCCTGAACTCCGAGCATGAGCATCTTTAATAGTTTGTTTCAGTTCCATTATCTCCCGGACGTAATCGTCCAGCTTTGATTCTATTTCGGAGACTTCCTCCTTTGAAACTTTAATGACTTTCTTGGGTTTCCCGGATGCAGGTTGATCTAATTCTTGAACAATATCCTCCTTTTCATCCTTCTCGAGATTGCTACTCTTGCGTGTGTTTACTAAATGTGTATCAGCAGCATCTGGGTTCAATTTTTCCTTTAGTTTTCTATCGTATTCCATAGACAACTCTTCAAATTCCTGGATGAAATCATCATAATCAAATGGAAATCGGGAAGAGTTTCCATTGTTCTCCAGTGGGATGCGAGCAACACTGTTGCAGTAAAGGAGAATGATGGTTCCTTCAGTATGAACACTACTTAGCTTTTGCTTCTTCTTGTTTCTTGTTACCCCTGAACTCCTTTCACATCCTAAGCTTCCTGTCCTAATTCGAACCTTTTTCTTAGCCTTGTTAGCTTCCCCTGGAGTTTCTTCTCCTCCTCCATCCCCTCCATCCTCTTGATCATTTTGCTGCTCATTACACTCAGTTTGAATTATAATCAATGCTTTTCTGGAAAACTCTGGTGTTTTGCAAATAATTGTGGATCCAATAGGAAACGTGGGATACAAAGATTGCAGACAGATAAACGTCATTGGATCCCAAGCTCGAAGCTCCTATATCATTTACAATATCGAACGTTAATATACATGGTGGTCTTGGTCTACGGATCTTTCATTTGCTTACCGAATCTGCAGAGTAGCTTAGCAAAACAGCATTTTCCATTAAATGAACCTCCACAAAAGCCACCGTAAGCACAGGACTTCGATGGCCTATCAATTCCATTTGTGGCATTTTCAGTATAAACTGACTGAATAGACGCACGATAAAGTCGTCACTTCCGGTTGCAATCATTTTCAGGGAAGGGCAATGTGCTATTGTATTCACGCCCTGTATAAATGAATAAAATAGTAGAAACCACACGCGTCTGACTAATATGGCTACAGTATGAATGAATATGTCATTACAACACACGTTACCTTTGAAATTGAAACAATGATGCTGTCAGCATTGTCTGTCACATCTTTGACAAAGACGCTAAACTTTTTATCGCGACTGCAACTCAAAATCAAATCCCGTTCTGCAATGAAGTAAATATCAGTTACGGGATGATGATGAGCCTTATAGTACTGTACAATTCCTATGCTTGAAATCTCTTCCAAAAGGACCTTGTGTAGTTTTCCTCTAATTTTCCTTCTTCCCAGCGGACTTTTAGGATCTGTTATGAAAATGATAGTGATGCTCCCATCTACTCCTCCTATCAAAAGCTTTCCCATGGGACACTTCCAATATTCCAAACAACTTGGAATAGAACTCAGGCCAAATAGACGATGGCATTCAACGTGACCTTTGTTAGGAATTGGAACAGCAAAATTGGATTCATTCAGTCCCATGAATTCCCTGCGAGGAAACAGTTCCAGACCAATGTTTTGCATTTGAATCTCTCCAATGTCATACCATTGTAGAATGTTCTTTGTTGTTGAGAATACAACGCAGAAAACATCGGGTAGGTAAATGGCGTCAGTTACCAAATGCGTGCGTTGACATTTTGGAGTAGGATTATTTGCAGGCGCTGAACTGGATTTGGTCAAGATTGACAGGCGGTGACTCAAATGAGGATGCATTGGAACGGAGAGGTCAAGGCAGTAGGTGTGAAGCAGAGAAAACTTTTGGGGGTGGTACAAGCCCACCTTCCCATACTTGCTGACAACCAGCAAATAGTGATCTGTGGGGTAGTCTTCATCTTCTAAGATATTCTTCTTGATTCCGTTAAATAGAATCGAAGGAATTTGAAGCAGCCCAACTACATTCTCACGGAACTGCAAACATGATTCAATGAAGAAAAAAACTGTATCACGGATTATGTAACTTCATTCAACCCCTTTCTCTTAAAAGTATTCTAATAACAACCAAAAGATACTAATAATTTACACTGTATGTTCACCTTGCAATGTTGAAATTGTCTGAATTGGCCTTCGGGATGGAATACCATGCTATAAATGGACTGTTGTACTACAACCACTACTAAAATTAACGGAGGAACATAAATTAATAAACCGACAGCAATGTCATTGTGTGTTAACCGCTTTCTTTCTTTCCGGAGCAGTGACTGAGGCTTAGCCAAATCATGGGTCTTGTTCTTATAAGCACGTCACCTAATGGCTTTAATTTTCATCCTACAACTTTCACACAAGATCTGAGAATGAGATTGGCAAAATGAACCAACACCAACACCAGATTACTTTCTTACTCCATTCGAACTAACTCGCAAACTAATACTCTTATGCATGCTTAATACCCATTAAAAACCTTGTAATTGCTTGAAATACCAATAGTTCTTATCATTGATACTGATCATGTCATTATTATAGCTTTCACTTTCATGCAAGTTGGATCAATAAAGTCAATTCTAATCATCCTAAGCACATGCTAAGAAAAAACAATCCATTTTCCCAGAAAAAGATACATGATACAACATAATATTGACTAAACAATCCAAACTTCGTTCATTGTGTAACTTGTAAAATAAATGCAAACGATGAAAAGGGAACAACAATATGAAACTTTTGGTGTCCTCAATTTCTCATTATCATGCAAAATCTGCTACTGTAAATTGTACTATCCTATTCTAACTAGAAATCCACTAAAATGCCTTGAATACACACTAATACATGTATGCTACATTACAACTAGTACAAGTACAGAAGGTGATAAAAAATGAAAAGTTGTTGAAAAATCAATGATTTTTATTATAACTTTTACTGTCACTCGCAGCCGTTTTACAAAGGTTTTATTAAAACTTTCTTCACCTAAACAGTTACAAGATGAAGAGAAGTTTACTTCTTATAACCACAACTTGCACGACGTCCACGAGCTCTTTCGAACTTGCGTCCTCTGGAACGAACAAACGGTTTCGTGTGGCTGTGTGGAACTCCAGGAGCTAGACCAAAGTGTCTATTGGCTTCACGAGCAGTACGCTTACCTATATTATAAATACAATGTTATTAGTAAAAATACTTAAAGTACTGTTTAGTTATCAAAAGTCTGCAATAAATAAAATTCATACCTTGAAGAATGATAGTATTCTGTCCAAGCGGGGCACGGAGAGCGAGTTGGTCGAATGTAATTATTTCGCCTCCAGCTTTCAGAATCCTGGCTCTTGCCTTCTCTGTAATTCTCAAAGCACAAACCTGAAACCATCAAAATAATAAAAACATTAATTCATTGTTTCAGATGAAACACAGCTCGCATAATTTACTAATAATAATATAATAAAACGTACCGTCAGCTTGGGAATTTGATAAATACGCTTATCATCAGTGACGGTTCCAACCACGACAACAGTCTTGCCTTCCCTGCCTGGCTTCTTCATGAGACGATTGATCTTGGCGATGGAGATTGGTGGCCGGTTAATGCGCGACATAAACAACCGCTTTAAAACGACCCTATTGAACTTGGCGTTGGTACGACGAGCCAAGAATCTGTACAGCTTGACGGTCAACCTCAAGTACACATCCTCTGACCTAGGCTCCGTCCTACGGACCTTCCTGTCAAATTTATGGTTGATGTCAATACCCTGTAAAAAAATACAAATCGATTATAATCACATCACACCTCAAATAATCCAAAAATATAACCAACCCTAAACTAATTATTCCTTCAACAACTATTCTTATCTAGAAGCCACATGTGAGACTTGACATTTAATTAACATTGATACACAAACTACATTCAACAATAATATTCTCAAAACTAAGGAAAAAACAAAGGAGCTAACTCAAACACACAATTTACCTAAATCTACTATTAAATCTTTGTTAGATTTTGATTAGAGGCACTTACCATTTTAACTGATTAACTAATTTCCAACTGGAAACCTGAAAAGAAGAGAATTATCCAAACTCAGCAATGCAGAGTGTGTGCGAGTGAGCGAGTTAGCTCAATGCTGCCGACTGCTTCAATGTAGCCACCCTTCCAAAATCCAATGCAGTGCAATGTTGCTCGCAGAATTTAGCTCACTATATGTGACACGTTAAAGATTCTCCGAGCGCATTTTGAAGGATACCGTTCCTCCTATCCACCAACAAAGACCACACACACGCACACCAATATTGTCCTTTTCAACTCACTCTGTATATTGTGGATACAGAATGCGATTGCAAAAAATGCACGTTATGTATTCCCATTCGCATCGTAAGATAATGATATGATAAGCTAAGGCCGAACGCATAATGAAAGAAGGAACTTTGTATTCTGTTAAGTCATTTGGCTTAAATTGCAATTAAAAATATACTAGAACAGGAATATTTTATTTCATGAAAACATTTTATTATTCAACATTGTTTCGGATCTTTTTATGACAAGGAAATCCTATTACGCAAACTTTTTATAACTTACAACACAACTTATCTTCCAACCATCTAGATGACCTTAAAATACTTCCAATACAATCAACAATTAAAGGTAAATACATTGAAAATTTTAATCAACACACACTCTTTAAAGCTTTTAAAGCCCAACATTTTATATTGTGATTAAAACTAATTATATAATATGAGAAAATATGCATAGACTATCAAAGACTCAAGATTGCCCATCTTATAATATAATCATATAACCTAATCGAAGTATAGACATAGACTGTCGAATATCAATGCATATTTACATGTATCTACCAGGCAGTTATTGCCTAGTTAAAAACTTATATTATTTTAGTAATATTGGTAATATCATTTTAACATCTTAAAAATCATTATCATCACGCAGTCAGTCAAGTTTTGCATTAGTTTAGTACAGCTTTGTTTTACATTCGGCAAAAGTTACATAAATTGAACCTAAAACTGATATTTTATATAATTTTTATGCAAATTTTGAAGCATACTGTTTAAATTCCGTTCTGCCAACTCTACAGGACTAATATTCCTTAGCATAAGTCCCCTGTTTATACTGGAAAGGATTAGCTTCTCAGTCTCTGACTTTTTCTCTATATTAGTCCAACCTTCTTCGATTAACAATTTCATTTGTTCGCATTTTTTAATAATTATTGAAACTTTCTTTTGTGATTTTTCATGCAATCCTGGGAAGGAGTTCACAATGCGACGCAAAAGATGCCTATAATTTTCTACCTTATAAGCCACTAAATTTGTTCCTTCCCACTTGAAATATTCCTTTGGAACCTCTTCATATCTCTTGCTTTCACTAGCAGCACCATACACGGTAATAAATTTGATTACACCATTGTTATCTACATGAAAGCTGGTTTTGATTTCAGAGTAAATATAGTATGCTAACATATTGATATGCAAAGTACCAACCAAGATCTCTCGATGATGTACATTTCGTTGGAAGATAACCAGTTGTGTGCTGGCTCTAGGGCTTCGTATTTTTTCTGTTACTACTTGTACATCTTCTGTCAGTACAGAATATTTTTCTAATAGTGGATCTTTAAACCGATTCATATCAAAATCTCTTCTAAAGAACGTATATGGGGTCAACTCTGTAATTTTGTCAGGTAAAAGATGAGATAAAATTTGAATCGAATTACTATTATTATCGCTTGATAAGAGCGAGCACCAAGTCAGGAAATTTTCACTTTCTTGATGTTGATACACCACAGGTGGAACATCACAAAAAAGTATTTCGACTGCATGCAAAAGAATGGAGAACCATCTTTGGTCCTGGGTCCGTATAATTACGTCAAAGGAATCTCCACCTCCACCTTGTAATTTTGAACATTCAGTTAGGGCTTCCCTTACAAGACTGATGGCTAAACTCTTTATAAATACGTCCGGTTTTGGATCTTCAACATTCTCAGTACCTTTGTATCCCTGTTTCATTAGATTTCTCCCGACACTGTGTGCAGACTTTGGAGATTCATATAAATTTCCCGAACACGATACCATTTCGAGTGTTGTCTGTCCATCCGTATCTCTGTAGATTTTGTGTACTGCTACGTCCACATTGCCAGAATTTTCATGTAGAACTAACAAATGTCTATACTCTGACGAATGTTTTTGTTGTTGCTTGTATGTAGATGCTGATGCAATGTTGAAAACAGTGATTGCTGACATTTCATTAAGGAGAAAAATGTTATCAAACCCAGCAATGACACCTGAATCTTTAATACGCTGCCGGTGAGTACTGCCGAACCAGAAGGGAAAAACAAATATGACATTGTTCATCGAGGCTGCACTTCTTCCCATTTGTTTCACGATTGTATCCTTGAGATGAGTAAGGAACAGGGCCAACAGAAACTCAAATGAAATTTTCAAACTTTCACCGTTGAACATTATAGTTTCGTCGAACAATATTCCGTTGAGTTTTAGAAGGTCACCCAAATTCCAATAATGTGAGGTGGCTGGCAAGCGTCGGTTTAATTTCCTTTTTTCCTTATCCCATTCCATGGCTTCCTTCCCGTATATGAACAGTTTTGCATTAACTAAGCCTATACATAATGGTTTAGAGTATGTGTTGTCATCTGAAACAGGTATCGCGACTGCTTTGCTGTTTTGCAATAAAACGACTTCAATTTCGTTACTACTAATTTTGAACAACAGCGATGACTGATTCTCACCAGGCACGATTGCTTCCTTCAAAGTAGTAGACTTCTTCTTAGATATGGCATTGGCCGAGTCAGCGTGTGAACACAATCTTTCCAATGAAGCATCCCTCCCATTAGAATTAACTTCTGATCCTGGCGGAGTTCCGTAATAACCAGCATCCGAATCGTCTGACTCAGTTGTAATTGCAATCTGTTTGTTGTCTTCATCTTGCTGTTCGTTGGTGAGCATTTCAGTTCCACCGTAAACTTCAGTTTGACTAGGCATTCTTATTGGTGTTCCGTTCCGCTACAAAGGGAATCGCCTGAAAATAAATTACATCAGGACTATTAATCATGTACAGCCTGCAAAACCTTTGGTTGGTTTTTATTCTCTCATAGTTTTTTTTGGTATGGCTTAGGTGTTGATTACAGATTTAGCCGTACCGTAAATATCAAGATCAATCGGACTCCACAGGTAAGCGGGCGATTCTCTTATTATTCTATAGTGAAGCTAAGCCATTTATGATCCTTGAGCTTGAGCAGACCTATTGTATTAAGAAAGACCTTGGTAAATATTACAGAAATTAGGAGATGAATGAAAACTTTAACTTGAAGTACATACCTGAAGACTTGAAGATCATAACCAAGGGTATTTTCAATTCCAAATTGCGTTTATCCTTCACAATAAATGGTGAACTATAATTACTTCAATGTAGCTTCATGAATCTTCTCAATCTATAGTTGCCAGACGTACTACTTTCAGTAGTACGTACTTTTCAGCACTGGATTTGAACAAAATTTGTGTTTTTACCATGCTTTTTTGAAAAATTTACGAAATTTGCCTAAATGGTACTACTTTGAGAGTTCAGAAATCTGGCAAGCATATATAGATATATTACGAGAGAGTTAAGAATACAGTGCAATTTATGTTTCGGACGACGATTCATATTTGAGAATGCAGATGACAGAGATGAATTTGACAATTAATAGGAGGAACACCGAGTCGACAACATGTGTACTACTGACTGGGCTTGATAAAGTTTTAATCTTTTAATGCTCACATCATCAAAAACATAGTGGTCATGAGAAATGTAGGTACATTGCATCAGAGTAGATGACCGCATTCCAAAGGCGTGAAAAATTACTCTCAGGTTATAAATGCCTATAACAGCCATGGAATGGAATGGGCAGCAATGACATGCTACCTAAACCTAATAGAGAGGAGAGCCGACTGAGCTTTCACATCCTGTCCTTGGCATACAAAATATTTGTATTGTCCAATCTAGCAGTACAGTACACCTTTAACAAGCATAACTTTATTTACAATTGTGGAGAACGATTCACCATATCCATTGGTTGTCCTTGCAAAATGCTAGTTTTGCCGTTGTTCCAGAGATATTACAAAAAACGTAACAACCACTACAATCAACTGAACAAAATTTAAGATTACTTGAGATCGCTTCTAAAACTCAATTTTAATTATAAAAAGAAAATGGTTTGCTTTTACTACCTGTCCAAGAAAGGGATAGTCAACTTGAAAAAACCCAGGTGAACCAATTCCAATTGGAGTAGAAATTAGTTCTCTTGTAATCAAGTCTAACTTTTCTCTGCTTTCCCAGTACTGTTGCAAATTGTAGTAATCCAAAAGCCACATTTTTACCCAGTGCATCTGTTAAAAAACATTATAATAATGTGTTTCATGTATCACTTTTCATTGCGTCTGCAAAATAACTTCAAGCAAATGTAAACCAACCTTTCTTGTTATTTCCGCAGCAAGTATCATTCCAATAAAAACATTGCTCCATATGAAAATTGTTCTCGCTCTATCATACCAATTACCGGCTCTCAAGCCCCAATCTAAATCTACTGCCAACCAAAGCATCATGTCCACTATGGTAAGAAAAATGACAGTCGACCAAAGGGAATTCAGCGCATTTGATAAATACTTGAGCTCATGATACATGTCCCAGATCATATTTTGAGTTTCAAGTTTCCCCTTAAGATCCTTTGTATTCCTCCATGGATATTTTAAAGTGAGAATAAAGCTCTCAAAAGCCTCCGTCGCTATCCATATTGTTAAAGGAAATGTGTTAAACAAGCTAATCACCATATAGTGGAGTGTGAGACTGTCAGCAAATACTATAACTAATTCCACCGATGTCAACAACAAATCTACAGTTGTCAGCTCTCCGTTAGTGGTTGAGTTTCCATCTAGAAAGAATGTTTCGCGTCCTCGTTCAGCGTACCACCTTATCAATGGAGTTAAAGACCAAGAGTTTCGTGCAGGAGATGAGTCATTACCAAAGATGGGGGAGGTTAGAGCAAATAAGAGTGATGTGATATGAAGCAAAATCACGATTTTCCATCCCTGAAAACATGTCAAAAGTATTTCCTTGGTCTTGTAACCATTTTTTATTAATGGAAATGTCCCTTTTAACTCAGTATTGGGGCTACCTGAGGATGACTTCCTCTCCTCTTGGGAAGAAGCAAAGACGTGTTTTGGATTCTCTCAAGAAGCTCGTCAAATAATGGGCGTTTAGCAAATAAGACCCATCCAAAGAGAAACACTCGACAAAAGAACACGTTAGCGCTGACTAATTTAAAGTAGTAGACGACTGAATTGACGCGCAATCGTACCACGATGTCTGCCAAGCGGTGAGACGGCCAATAAATGTGGTAGCCCAAATCACTAGAAGGCTCAGTACCTGTGGAAATATGATGTGTATTAAATATTGGACATTTCTGATAGTTTGTATTAAAACGTCCTTACCTTTTGCATCTTTGAAGTATATATTTTATAGCGACCCAACTCAGAATCAAAAATGGGTCGAAAAGGCACAACGAGAGAGTAAAAGCCAATGTTCAAATGTAAATGAAAGAAATGAAAGATTCGTTGACTTTCCATTTTATCTCCCCTGTCATTATCAGAATGCTCGGAAGGTTGTGAAACAGACTGAGACGACATTTTTGAAACTTTGAAAAACTTGTCGTTTTGACTCATTTTGAGCATAAAAAACATTTGCCTGTGTATTCCAGAAAAGATGTTTTATTCACAATAATGTATGAACATCTTTCCCCAAACAGAATGCTGTGTTAACTAAAAATGCCAACGACTTGTGTATTTAAGAAAGTGTAATCGTTGAATGGAAATTGACTGAAGTGCAACAAAAACAAATGTCTAAAGAAAAAGACTTTCTTTCATATCATATTGCTTTATTATATGATTTTTATGATTTATACGATTTATACTTGGATAATATTTCTAGAGGATTAATAATCCTCATTCTTATTCTGAAAGATTGATATCGCAAGTTTTTATTCCACTAACAATGGCAAACAGGTGGCCTTTAAAACCAGGTAGCTTTTGATGGCTTCATTCAAACGAATTTTCTGTCAGTCCTATTATTTTGGAAGCTTGATACTTTAAATTGACTTTTACAAAAAAAAAGAGGAGTTGAAATAACTTATATGAACATGATGTCTGGTGATTGCACATTATCATTAATATAATCCTACAACTTGTTCCATTTTGGTACAAGAACATTTACACGACTCTTCCGCTACTTCAGTAGACTTTTAGATTATAATATTATAATTTTTGTGCACTTTACAAAAATTTATTGTGTAAACCTTCTGGCATATATGCTATCGGGATATCTTTACGTCATGTCAATAGCAAACAAAAAGACGGTGTGTCAGAAAATCATACTAAACTCAAGGGACTGGAGAAATGTTCGATTCACAAAGGGAAGGCGTGTTCTTTCACTTACATTACTAGACAAACGATTCATGATATATTACTGCCATATAAATTACCAATTCATTTTTTTGTGAAATGGTACATATTCAATTGTTACTTCATATGTCGCTCAACGCAATCCAATTCATTGCATTAATATTTATGGGAACGCCTCTTACACGCAATGATATTCTTAAGCTCGTTGTTACACAGTCGTCAGTCGCAGAAACTGGACAAAAGTGAAAGTAGAAACGTTTAATTATAATTGCCAATGGCTATGATTTATGATATTGCTGACATTAAAGTACGGAAAATGTAATTTCAGCTGGCGCACCATGCATTTCACAAAATATGTGCCATTAGCTATTTCGATAGATGGATATGCATGAAAAGACATTCCTTAATTTCTTTTGTTATTTGTCATGAGCGACACATGCCCATGTTCAATGAGCAATAAGTTATTACATTTTGCACTTCCAACTGAGCGATCTTGTAGAAAGTCGACTATATGTGACAAGTGCTGAAAATATAGGGAGATTCGTCCTTCTCTTAGCCGTAATAGTTATGCAATGGGCCAATTATGTCAATATCACCAAACTCCAGTTTTTGAATGCCACAAACCTCTCAGAGGAGAGTAAAATGTTGCGAAATGACAAACAACTCTAGTTGTAAAGAAACATTCATGCACAAAGGAAGTATATATTTTGTAAAGCAAAAAAGTTTTTTACAATGATATATAGAGTATTGCGTTCCTTACTAATGTAATATGAAATCCAACTTGACTGACGCATCCTCTCAAGAGTTCATGGTGTGTAGATAAACATAAATCTTTATAGTGAAAAAAGTATCTGAATACAATACACGCATAATTATCTGTATTTACAAATTTCCGCACATCGACTGATCGGATTCTTTGTAATCTAAGGTACGCCTACAGTTACCTCCTCTCATTCATCTTAGATAGCTATCAATAGTATCAATCATCATTTTCAGATTAGTATTGCTCGTTTTGAGTAGTATAGCTTAACTGATTGGTTAATTTTTATCACGCAGGGTTGAGTTGGTATGCTTCTACAATGTAATGCTTCAATCAAAGTAATAATTATAGTAATAATAGTATGATTGACTCTTCTGATATAATCGCGAAGATGTGCATACTATTTTCTTAATACTTAAAGAAAGAAATAGAAAGAATATGATTTTTAGTCAGTTTATTTTCAGCTGGTACTAGAACTGCTAATCAGTAAACCTATAAATCCTAATCCTATGCTTCTTGTTAGTAAAGTTATCTTGTGTTTTGATGAAAATGAGACAAAAATGCATCATGGGTGCATTAGCGATTAATCTTGGCGAGTATGTAATAGTGAGTTTCCTTTATTTGAATTATTTGGCTGGGGTGATAGAATACAGCTTAAATTTGTATTACTTTTTATTATAAAACGTTTTAAACTACCCCACATTTCATTATAACCTTCCATTCCTTACATCTTAATTCAGATATCCATATTATACTCTTTTCCATTAATAAATAATTCTGCGTACCATTTTCATTCATTTGATACAATTTTATCATACAAAAGTTGCAAACTAAATTATGAATAAATAAATAAAGCACTCGCAAGCCTCTAGAAATAAACAATGACTCTAATTTCTTGACCACCCACGTCCTTCTTTACCCCTCTGTTGATTTCTGTTTGCATTTCCTCTTTGTTGTTGACCTCTGGACCCATCCTGATTTCTATTTGCATTGGTTCTACCACCTTGTTGACCTCTGTTTGTGTCTCCTCTCCTGGCACACTGAGATGGTGGCTCATAAAGACGAATATTTGAGGGAAACGAAGACATGGGTTGTTGATTTGCTGTGTTTGCCCGATTAGCCCTTGTTGGGAAAGGAGCTCCTTCCGTTGAAAGTTGACTTTCCGTTGGTACAGCATCAGGCGTGAATTTTGGACATTGTGATGACTGTGGATCATAAATCTGGCGTCTTTGAAGCTCCTCTCTCATCTCGAGATTCCAGTCAATATAGTTACTTGTGTAATCAGCCATCGTAATTCCTCTATATCTGGCTGGGGATGTTATGACCATTGCTCGTCTTTCCGGATCCCTGTAATTTGCAAAAACACTTTTTGTCAAGTTTACGAGGTTTTCCAGCATATACCACTATTAAGTAAATATTTTAAATATTGACCATTCTGTAGTTCTGACTCCAATTAAGTTTAGGTAATCGTTCGTCTTCAGCTCACTCCTGCAAAACGCATGGGTCTTTGATCTTGTGTAATACCACAGGAAAGCTGTGCACATTTCTTGTCTCGTTGAGAACCCTCCAACCACTGCAGTGCCGTTCGTGCCAGTTGTATCATAAGTGCAACCTAAATAGAATGAGAAATATTGTATGAATAATTATTTGCAATCGTATCTGATAAAAGTCTGATCTCGTAAATCAAAAAGTCCTTACTATTAATAAGCAGATCTCCAGGAAGCACTTTCCGTTCCTCTCGTAAGACTCTGTACTGCTGATAATTGAAGTCATAGTTTTCATCCGTTAAAATCCAAGGCAATTCGGTATTTCCTCTGAAATGATGATATCTTGCTCCCCTTCCTAAATTTTAGCATTACGCAAGTGTTAAAAGTTGGAAATGAAGAAGACAAAGAATGTGAGTGTCTTTACGTTAACCAACCTCTGATATGAGTATGCAAGAAGGAAGCGCAACCAAAGTAATCGTAATCCCTTTTCAGGAAACAGTTTGATCTCCGTGCACCCGGGAGCGCACATTCCCAGTATTTTATGGTCAGTTTCTCCAGGTGGAACTAAATTAAATTGGTTATATTAACTTAAATTTGGTTGAATTCTACACACTTTTACTTTGGACTATTATTTAGGCCCAAAAGAAATCATTCATTTGAGACCTCGAGTTGTCGAAATGGTTTGATTGAACTTACCAATTATGGTTGTTGAGCCAGGTGTGACCGTCCCAAGAGTTATCATTCCTGCTTCATATGGCCTATTAATTTCAATTAATTCAGGCTAGTTACAAAGCAGGTTTATCAATTTTCACGAGCTCTAAAAATAATTTGATTACCTTATAATGGAGGAGTAGTACATGTGCAATGAAAAAGTGACACGAAGGTTTGGTTCAACGTTTGGATTATCATAATGAGTTTGAAGAAGGTAGTATTCTGGTCCATTGTTTGCGGTAAGTGGCATTCCAACGTGTTCAGGGAAGAAAGATGCCTATGCACATGACCAGAGAATGTTACGTTAATTGATGGTAACAGTAGTACGCAGATCGGTATAAAATTTACTTTTATCACTCACTCTTCCATCGGAAGTGGTCAACAAATGTCGTGTCTCCGTCACTATATTGGGTAATCACATAGCGGATAGGCTCGTATTAAAGTAGCATATCTCCGCCCGCACTTGCGTGTGCGGTTTCATAGCGTCGAGGTCCGAACGCGACAGGTGATAGGAGAGGCAAGTCAGATACACGAGCTAATTAAATTTATGTACTATTTTTTGAAGAATATTTTAATGATAATTACACATCTCGCTAATGGTACATCTTGTAATATAGATATATACTAAGATAAAAAATGAACAATTACAGCCTGATAGGACAGAGAGCTCCATCTTTTTAGTTGGGAACAGCGTATTAAACTGTAGAGAGGTAGGTCAAGCGTGTAGCTTATCAATTGCAATAAGCCACATTAGATTGTTCTAGTAGATCTATGATCAAGTTATCACAGCACTGTCTCCCCAATAAATATTATGCATTTGAGAATCGCGTGGTGAGCTTGTTAAATACTACACCAATACCGAGCTGTTTCTTGAGCTGACGACTCGAGTGGTCGGTTCCATATCAAAATCTTTGTAGAAACTGTCAAGCGACGAACTGGTTCCATGTGTTTTGGAAACATCGTGGATCTAGACTGCGTGGGACAGGTCTGCATCGAGGCAGATAGACCTTGGCATTGAGCCACAGATCGAATTGGAAAGGTGGTTACTATGTTATCTCATTATCCAGTTGTCACCCATAAGGTCCCATATCAACTTGGAGCAAGTCGTCCTGTAAATAATTTGGCATGGAACTATAAGTTTATTATCGATAGATTTCAAGTCGGAAGCTATTTCATTTGGTTCCAATTTGATAAAATATTAATTTACCAGAGTAATGGGAAGGATCCTGTCATCTCGTCCACAAGTGTCAAATGTCCTGAGAAGTCTCAAAAATGTTCTTTGACTGCCTCCATCTTCCCTCACGAATCGAATGAGAGCAACGTGTGCTAGTTAGTGCGTTGTTCAATGAATGTAATTTACCGATGGCAAAAATTGGTGTACAGAAGTTGAAATAGTTCTTGATAATGTATTGTTTACTGTTTGATGATACACACCAGAACGTATGTTTACACTCTGCAATGTCACGACATCAATGGGGCACAGTCTCAAGACGTGTGATCGTCGTCCTGATTCCGGTATTATGTGTTCTGACTTGTTTTGCGAATGACGATCATATAAATAGCCACGGCCGTTGCGGTTGAACGGTCCAGCAAACCACATATTGGCTATGTATTACCCGTTCATTTGCCCTCTCTCGAGAGCCCAAATCCAATATTCCGTTGGTTGCAACTGTCACGTTAAAAGTTATCCTTTTCGTATCCCCAATTAACAATCCACTCCCAATATATAGTTCCCTCTGGGGTCAACTTGAGCAAAGTGTTTGTATGGATTTTCTTCCAGTTCGGATAATCGCAGGTTGCCAGTTGAAGAAACAAACCAGGAGAAACCCGAAGGTAATAAACGTCGGCAGACCGAAATTCCTTCCATTATAGAAGATGTGAAATCCTGCAAACTAACTTGTTAACGAACAAGCGACTACAATGTTAGTGGCAAGGTTATGTTCAACCCAATCGCGTTATAATGCACATTCCCCCATCACGATAAAGCAGTAAGTTACGCTGCTCTTCAAAGGCTCCAAGTAGGTAGCAAGCATACTCCATAACCTGTACAAAACGGAAAGGAAGGGAGGGATTCAATAAGAACAAATATGCGAAATGAAGTTTTTATCTGATTGAGCAATCGATAAGGTTGCCCACTCAAGAGTCATCAATGATTTAAATCAATACTTTACATTGTAATTCACCATAAAATTCAATTATGAACTAAATCTCGCAAATTTCATAAAGCATTTTGATCATCTGCGTGATAATGCTAATTGTGAGAACTTTCCAATCCACAATTATGTTTACTTCTGCTTACGGTCCACTTAGCGAAAGAGTATCCATTACTATCACCAAATACTTGCCCCTTCGTACAGTCATGTGCATTTTCTTGTTTTCAGCCATATTTAAATCCAGTTTATAGCGAGTGAGCGGTGCGGATAATGTATGCAAGCACTTTGTATTATTGCCACTCATGTTCAACTTTACGTTACTGGAAACTGAGTTCTTCGTAGACGCACCCCTATCGTTGTGCACATGTACGTTTAATATAACATTTATAATTACTAAACTCGCGCTACTTAGACTAACAACGGAAAAAACATGGCCCTGAAGTAAAATCTTTCGGTCTCGTACCATAAGCACTTCACAACTTGTCTCACTTGAATCGTTAGTATAGCTAATACCACAAATATATATTACTGAACAAAGCAAGATTCGTTATAGTGCCTCTCCTGTCTAATCAGCAAATATTATTAATCACTTAAGTTGACATAGAACCATTATCATTAATTTCTCCAGCTAATTAAGAAAAAAACACTCGATACTTTCCTGCCAAAAAGCAACACACCGCTTTAACATTGGTCAAAATACAGAAGGTGCAGATTATCGTTTGGTTTTAACAGAAACGAATATATTAATTGGTAAATTCCATACTGTTGAGCTATGCAAATAAAGTTAGCTGACCAAAATTAAATTAGTTCAACCCCCTTTGCTTCATATCGGTTTGCCGAAATAATCTACCATATATATATCCTGATTTTCATTTATAATACATTTATTTCTAGAAAGCAAATATCAGTGTGCCCCACTAAAAAACGACCTTTCAGAAAAAATTGCTCAACGCTGCTTTTTGTAACTCAACGAAAAAAATATTTGATGTAACTGACCATTTAGCCTAAATGCAGTACAGAACTAACAGAACTACAGCTAAAAAACTATTAGTACAGAACATTTTTGCATACTGAAAAATATTTCTGTCTTATAATATACCCCCCATGAAAGTGCAATCATGCACTTGCACCCGTTGCATGTTGACATCTTGCTTTACACTGTGCAGGTCATATCTCGTATCCCGTTCACTACAATGCAATGTGAGTCTGTTTACATCGGCATTGTGTTTTTGCGTTGTTTTTTTCGGGCAATGTTGTATTATTACGAGCAGTAAGTCAACGGTCACCTCAAAATAATTTGGAGCAACTACCCAATCGCTCGCCCTAAAAGCTTTGTTGCATCGTTTGGCACAATAGGGAGTATTACTCTATCCCTATTTATAATCTGCCACAAAAGTAAATTTTATCATTTAATATTTAGAAGAAATGTTGCATTGCAACACGAAACAAACTCAAGTTCCTCGTAGTTTTCCCTTATGCTGAATTAAGACCTCTTGAATCGAAAAATCCATGAGCGACAACCCACACTGGACTTTGGTAAAGAAAAGCATTCAATATCACAAATCATCGGAAGGGGCCAGTGGGCCCGAGAAATTTGAGAGGGAGTGCGATTATACAGTGATCGGCTGACTGGGAAGCACTAGCAGAAAAAAAAAGTTAGCCATGCCTCGGCATCATTTACTATACTCTTGGAGGCGCGGTACGGAAATTAATTACCAAGTTAGGCGTAACATCTCAGCGGAATCTCAATAAACTACAACTTTTGAACATATTAACTTCAGGAGGACGGATGTGTTAAAAAGAGAGAGAGTTTATTCGACCCATCCTAATAAATGCCACCAGTTTAGACGAGTGTCTCGCATTATTACTCATTTATCTTTACTGTCTAGATGCCTGCAAGTCAGAATAATCCCAGCACTTTCCATCTGAATTCACGACCACGCATGGACCGATCCGTGACGCATAAAAACTTGTTGTATATGTAATCGTTTTAGTATTACTAATAAAGTAGGCTAAATAATTATGGTTCGTATTGCCGAAAGTCCCATGTACGCTGGTTATTGCACCGCTGACAAAATGTGAGAATTCTTTCTGCGATTCAAGAGGGTACTACGATTCCACTGAAATATATAAGCCGAAGAACGACACGAAATGGGGAGAACGAGTGACAATGTATAAACTCCGCAGATAAAAATGAATGAATTGTATAAACTGGGAAAAAACCTGGACACAACACTGACGTACATCAATCACTTTAACACATCTGGCATCTATCAATAGTGTTCGTTGTATCAGACAAACTATTTGGAACTGAAATTTTTTGCGTGAGTAACTAAATGCAAACTTTCTTAAATTTTATAACTATGATGAAAATCGTACTTTTGGCAGATATAGAATAGGATGAACAAGTTAGCGCACTGGTAGTTTTGCTCCAATGATTTTGAGTTCGACCGTTGACTTCTCGGATCGTAGGATAATACGCAACATTGCCCGAAAAAAAACACGCAAAAACACCAATAAGGCCCGCGAGTGTAACACACAGACTTCAATTGCATTGTAGTGACGGAGATCAACCTATGATAGCGCTACCTGCATCAGTGGTCACACAAGGTCAAGATGTTCATACATGCAAGCGGTGCAAGTGCATGATTGCACTATCACTTGGGGTATTATTAGTTAGCAAAAACATCGTAATACTTTGTTCTTGCAGTATGCAAAAATGTTCTGATACTAATAGTTTTTTTAGCTGTAGTTTTTCTGTTACGTTTGTAACTGACATTTAGGGGCAAAGCGGTAAACTTCGAGTTACAATCAAGACTCTATTAATTTTCTTTTCGCGTCTGGAAATGAGTTCATTTTACCATGAAAAGGTTCGGACTGTACAGTTTATTCAGATGTTTAAAGAGTGTCTTGTATGAAAGACCCGTCAAGTTGAGTGATCGCGCAAGTACCGGACCGATTTTCCAGAGATTAGTCAATGATAGACATGAACTTCGTTTTGTACAGGTTAGGCGACTTTGTATAATCAATCAACGTTGTAATCTAATAAAAAGAAGATTTATAGTTTATTTTATTTTTTATATGTGAGAAAACAAGATATGCTACATACCAAAAAGATTGAAGAGAAAATGAACTGCTGGATACAGTTATAATACTCTACGCAACTGATCAAATTGAGCTTCATGTGATCAGCAAAAATTCCTCTCAGGTAAAGATTGGGTGCCTCTTCCATAGATGCCACATTTTGAACTTTGAAGTAAAACCTCCTTTACAAAATATATTAAAATATGCAGATTAGGACTTATCGACGTGCTGGTGCAGCTTTTGAGCGTCCATACATGCGTTAAAAGACTGTTCAGATCTCATGGCAAACTTGTCAGTCTAATAC
>LJIJ01000583.1:0-95379 GCA_001718145.1 Orchesella cincta
CTTGAAGAAGATGGAGTTGTCACTTAGCAATTATTTCAGACCAAACCTGCTTGGGGTTGTAGATGCCTGGGGCTTCAATTGAGCTAGAGGAATATCCTCAGTCAGAGACGTTGCAGAAGGATGGTGCAAGTCGGGCTTTGTGTATTTTTCTCTGTAAGATTCTATATAGGGATAATGATGGTGGTAGTTGTCATTCATGTCGCGTCCTCGGTCTCCGTTTCTTCATCCTCTTCTATTCATGATCATCTTCATGAAGTTCTCTTGCTCTAGGTTCTACTTTTTGGGACGACGTTCTGGAGCTCAGGACCTCATTGTCTTTATTAGCCGTCTTATCATTCCAGATTCGCCCGAGACGCGGAGATAAACCTTTGGCTCAATCAGATGTAGACTAGGCGCACTCAACCCTCCAAGATGAGAGTCATCATCGATAGCAAGGGACAGTCTCCAATGTGTCATCATCAAGAATACTCACTCTGCTCTCGTACTCATTATGTTGGTTAACAAAATAGGTGGGTTGATGGTAATCTTGTTGAGGATGAGCTATTCTCCTCTCTATACGATTTCGGAATTGAATATTGTGGTGATTATTATTAGTATTTCTAACTGTGTCGACTGACGCTGATTGTGACACTGTGAAGGAACAAAGGAGAAGACTTAAAACAACAAGTCTTGAGAAACTGGCTTGATGAAGCTGTGGACAACGATAAGCTGCCATTTGGTAGTGCGTTGACAATGCCACTTTCATCCGCCTTTTTCGCACAGTCTTGGTCATTCTCTGGCCTTTTTAGTTGTTGCTTCAAGGACGGGTTAAAATGAGGATCTCATTGTTGCGTGTAAAATGGCACTGATTTGAAGACTACTTCACCGATCTGAAATATACAAAGAAAAAATAATAATTACTCAGAATCTTCAGACGTCACCATTTTCCATTGTTTACTTATTTTGCTTGCACCAAACAAAAACACTCACTTCCTCACATGGTCATCATCCATCTTTAATAATTAATGAGTACGTGCAATTACACAATAAAAGGTGAAGCTGTCATTTTACTACCATCCTGTATTGCTTTTTTGCATGCAAAGCAACATCAACTTGATGAAGCACTTCATTTCCAATTCATTCTACCGTTCGAAGAGAAGGACCCACTTCTCTGTTTTAATTACTATTGTTGGTTAATATGTCGTATTCGTTCATGTTGTTTTAACTGAGGAGAAATGGATTGAGAAAAGTGTGCACTCTACTGCATTATTCACTTGAAGTTAATCCAATGGTTTATTTTGGAGTTTGATCTTGCATTTGGAGATCGGAATAACATTTCTTACCTCACAGAGCTATCATCCTATAAGTCACGGTTGTTATTAAAATGGCACCTTGGGCAATACCGTTTTATAGTGTCATTATAAACATTAATATTCTAATCAAGTACATTACAACCTTAATTGAAAGTGTTCGGATTGAAGTATCATCTTGTTGGTGACAGAATTAATTATTGTTTCCCTACCCATATGTGTTTTTTAAGTATGACGTGATGGATGATGATGTATTCTCATTGTCTTTTGGTGTGTGCTGTGGTGTCCTAATTAAAATTCAATTAACACAAAATATACATGGTAAACATCATAATGTCTATTGGAAAATAGACCTTCTTCCCTCATAATAGATAAATGTGTTGCTCAAACTAGAATTTCTAACTGCCAAATTGATTCATTGATGCTCAAAGGTGATGGAATGATTAATTTTATCATCACTTTGACATCATCATAATAACTGCCTGTTTTGAGTAAAGAGCAGGGGTTCTCTTTAAAATATTTTTAATGATCTGAAATTATCCTTACCTACGCTTTCATACGAAGAAAAAAACATTACTACCTAAGATTTGGTAGACATTTTTTAATTTTCAGTCAGTTTTTATAAAGTCGTCATAAGTGCACTTAAACGATGATTGCTGAATTGTTTTATATGGAAAGTCGAAAGGTAAGCGATTGCCTACTTTGTGTTTCGCTAAAGAGTTAATCGAAATTAAACCTAATTTGCATTTACGTCTATAAAGACCCCTTTCCTTATTCGGCATCCAAAATTATCGACATCTATAAAATCACAATGAGCAAGTAATAAACATTTGCAAGTTATTTTCAAAATTTTGTGTTTTTAAACTACATCATGATTATGCTAAAAAGGTAGGTAATCAAGACCCCTAATGTAAAATTTAGTGAAATACTAAAGGCTAAACCGCGAGGGTTGGCAGTAACCAAATTGGGAGGTTTTTGAATGTTCATTACTTCGTTGACGTTTTCATTAACAATGAAATGAATGGCGAAAGACTTGAAATGAGATGATGATGATGTACAAAAAGTTTCATGAGCTATTGCTCGAGGGCAACATTAGTTTAATGATGAACATTATTTTCAATTGACACGCATAATATTGATACTCTGGTTAAGTAATGAGGCATGTGTGTGCATGTATACATTACTGTTATTTTTGAATAAATAATGCACAATCATCTTAAATTGATGATGATTATGATATGACGAACGAAATGTTTGGATGTAGGCTTCACTCAGCATTACATCTTGATTAATTCAATGTATTGGTTTTTGTGTGCTAAATATGATAATTGATAGACATTTTTGTGACAATTGCACAAAAATTGGAATGATAAAAAGAAAATGGTTTTCTTCTGTATGTTAAAGAAACATGTTATATTGCGTTAGAAAATATAATTTTTGTATTTGGCTGTAATTTTTTTTGTATTGTACTTTGGTTTTTTGAAGTTTTTGAGGACTTCTTTGAGTTTGATTGTGCGTTGACGTTGAGCCGTGACATGCGAGGACTCATTTAGTTTCCTTAAGTCGATTACGAAACCTTTGGTCGTGTGCTTCAAATTATTTTACTACAATAATTCTGCAATGGTTGTATTTGACTTAATCATTCGTACGAATTCGAATGGCTACTGAACTAACTGAGCCTAAATACAAGACACCTAAACACCTACATGCAAATATAATACAATCCCCACTAAAATTAAATCTGTCGCTGCTGTACAACATGTATTTCAATTTTCATGGTTTCGCATTCAAAACGTCCATTGCTTTTTAAATCTCCATAAAATTTTGAATTATTTTACTATTAAATATCTTGGCTTTCTGGCATGTAATATTATTTAATTGTTTTTTTCACAACCCTCTTCACTAGGAAATCAACCATCAACTGACGAGCGATTCATGTCATGCATTCCCTTATTTACCAGGATAGCATCGATTCAGTCCCACCGTGGTACCAGCAGAACTTTGGGTACTACTCCATTTGAACAAAGTACGATTCCCAACCACATTTTTTGATCCTTGGATGTGTTTGTCCACTAAAGACGAGTCCTAGTTTGGTACCCAAGTACAATCACAAAAGTACCAAAACGGACCGTTTGAAGTATACTTAATCTGATGCGTTTGTCCACTACAGACGTGGCCTCGATGGGTATCAAAGTTCTCTCCTCCAAAAATTTGGCCGTTAGCGCGCATTGGTACAGTATCAATTATTTGTTGTGTTTATATGCTATGCTTTACTAATAGTAATGGAATTAATGTCGTAAAGTCATCAATTCATGAAGCATCATTTTAGGTACATTGTTTTTGTCACATTGTAGTCATACACATCATATCATCATTCCTGAACTCATGTTGTTCAGTGCATAGTTAAGTGTTAACTATGAAATTAAACTGCCGGATATGCCCCCACTTTAACGTAAAGCGAATTTAACTATTTCAAACTAACAAGAGCTTTACAACTGACGATCCTAGCCTATGAACTAGAAACAATGACGCTAGTTGGTAACTGTTTCTAAACACAGCACAAGGACTATATTTAAAACACTTCAAACCTATTACTGATGTTTTATTTCTCAGGAAGTGACAAAGAGAACTTTAACTGTTTTGATTATTTTGAAATAAACATCACAAGTCAAGTCAACTCCTCTAATGATCAATGTGATGTACTTCCACAAAACTCAAGATTTACTTGTATCAACTTATGACCGTCAACCAACAACCCTGTAAACATATGTAATCTGCTTGAGTGCTTTGTCACATGCAACTGCAGAAAAAAAATTCTCTGTTTGCGCGCTTTTAGCAAACGTACAAAGATACTAACTATTTGGTACCGCTTGGAACCAAAGGGAACCATGATGTTTCCTTCATTCGCCAAGCAGATTCTTATGGTACTTTGTTATCGCCTAGTTGGTAGTAGTTTCTATTCTCTCTCTTTTCAGAGCTCAATTGTACTTTGAGACCTAAACAAACCTTTTAGTACTGGATTATTTGGATTTTATTTAGTTTCTGTTAATAGGGTTGCTTCGTGGTATTTATGTGGGCTTAAGAAATTGAAATACTGAAAAAATATTTTACTCATTAAAATTGACTGAACTTTTGAAAACTTTATGACACCGTTTAATAATGTTTCAAAGCATTTAAAAATGTAAAGGACAATACACGATATTTGCACAAGCAAACTATTTAACTATTTAGCACATTAAAAATACTCAACACGAATGTCAGCATGTCAGGCGTTTCAACGTGTTTTGACAACTTTTTGTTAGCTGTGGTCGTTGTGAAGTTATCTCCATTTGCTTGACGTTTAAGGATTTTAATTTTACCTGTCAAGTCTTGAAGTGAGGTAATGTACTTAAACTAGTCGTATTTTACTCAAAACTCTTGATAGGAGTGTCATAACTAATAGCAAACTCTCAACTTACTATTTTCAGGAAGAAATCGACAAAAAGTGAAAATCATAAAAGAAAATGTTTAATATGCAAATTTTATCTGTTATCCATTGTTATTTACCACGATGCACTTTATTTTAAGGTGGGATGATGGATGGTGACATGAAATTGGATATCTTTTTGGCAAAATCTGCATCATTATATTATGCAACGCACAGTTTCCTCATTCTTGTTAAACGAAGGCCTGCCCCTTTCATGTAGGTAAATTAGAGGTTGCTTAAAAACTCAATAAAAAGCAATCAAATTGTATTAAAATGAATTTCTTAAGTATTCACATGATGTCACATTTTAGTATCGAAGAGAAAGTTACCAATATTTCAAACAAGTTGCTTTGAATTCAAAAGTTAACAAGGAAAACTGGAGAGGAGACAGAAAGCAATAAGCTTGTAAAGGAAGTAATGAGATTATGATAAAACCAAGTAAATTATTTGCCAATTCCAAACAGTTATTATTGAGCTATAAATTATTTACAGATTTACTTTACTACTTCATTATGAATTTAATTGACTTCATGCATACGCACTCATCCATCTTTGTATCTACCTGCATACAACTTAAATTTAAAAACAAATATTTTACTAAACGGCACTGAGGCTACAAATACTGAGCTGGGTAATTAAAAAATTTTCCATAGCGGTCTCCAGGTTTTGTACTACTGCTTCGCAAATTTTTTTCTTCATAAAATGGAAAAAAAATAGGTAAACCAGGTCAACATCATATGATCCCGAGTCATCACAAGGTCACACTGCATTATCCAACGAATGCTGAGACAATTGGACAAACTATACAAGCGACAGGATGAAATGAGACGAGAATTGACACCAAAGGTTTTTTATTAAAGTGTTCATTAATTGCTGAGTTCGAAACAGGTGGAGCGTGGATTCTTCAGTCAAATCACCGTAAAAATTCGTAAGACCTCAACAGAAGTCATGTCAGGAGTAAAGCTGGCTCTTAAACAGCAACAGAAAAGAAAGGTCACGCACATTGCGTCGCTGGTTGACAGTGTAGATGAGGTATGCAATTATAGAAATACATTTGATTGAAAATTTCCCATTATATTTCCAGTCAATTTTTAAGACACTGGTTTGTCGGATCTATGTCTTTGTACAAATCCAAATGTTGAAGGAATTAAAATGTTACAAAGTCTAGAAAATCTATTAAAAGAAACTTGTCTCTCATCATAGCTCTGAACACAAACTGTGCATCAGGTGCTGGCTTGGAATTCGAGCTGGCAGTCTATCTCGGATATCATACGATTTGTGACAATGATTGCCAAAAATTAAACTAAACAACGTCAACTTTTATGCTGAACGCGTATATAAATGTGAGTAGACTCAAAGGTATCGAAAAGTTTCTCGTATACGGAAATTTTATAGAAACACCGACAAAAAACATTTTATATTGATTTAGATCGATAGAAAGGAAATATCTATGCACAAATAACAAATTGTCTGATAAAAAAGTTCGTAATTTATTTCTGTTCTTTAAAATAAACTAGTACAATACATAGGTCACTCGACGTTCATCTTGGATAGTTTAGTAGCTTAATCTTGGTCAGCAGCATGACTATAAGTTATAGTCTATAACCAATTATAATAATATAATTTCAAAGCTTAGCATGATAGGCAAGCAGCTCCAAGAGAAAGTCCAAGGACTGCTGCAGTAATTCCAGAAAAGTACTTCTTCCCACTGTGTAGAAAGGATACGCTACTTCAAGACAAATACTTGGACATCCAGAAGCAAATTTGTTAAACATAGTTTTCCTCCTAACAATCTTTTTCGAAATGGCCAAAAATGTTTTCGAGTTTTGTACTACTGCTCCACAATACCTTGATTCTAAAACCTGGATAAGTACCGGTCCCAACAAAGCTACTAGCATGAAAACAACGCACATTATCCAGATTCAACTATCATTCCCGACAGCGTTATCCACAAAAATGCGGAAACGACCAAGCAAATTATGCACACAACGTGATGAAATGAAATAAGAATGGAAGCCATGATATTGTTCATTAAACTGTTGAACATTTGTTGAATTCGGTACAAGTGAATAATCTCTTCGTCTGTTAAAACACGAAATGTATGTGTCTTAAACAGAGCTGGACTTCCAGCGGTCTGCTTCACTAGCGAAGTTGGAGTCATATCCGGAATGAAGCTGGTGAGGAGCAAATAGCAAAGAATAAATGATACAATGGCGTAGATATTATTGGCTGCGGCGAGGACGATGAGTACAAGATAGGCCAAGATGTGCATGTGTTCAAATTTAAATTGAACATCAATTTTGAACCATTCGTAAAGAAACTGGTGTGTCGGCTCAAAATTTTTGGTTACTAAAAATCCAAAACTGAGTGGTATTATAAGGGATATTAGGCCAATGGAGAAGAGAAGAAATTCGTTCATGTGGATTCGCCTTAGCCGTCCTCTATTCCACTCTACATTTTTGTTTCGCATTTAGAATAGTTTACGGTGCTTGGCTTAAATCGAGTGAATTTATTAAGCTATTAATTTGTTACCTTCAATAACTTTGGAATAGAGAAACATTTGATTCCACAAGTAAACTATGGCATCCCGATTTTGAAACATTAACCAAGAAACTAGGCAGACAGCAAATACGAGAATCCATTCTAACCAGGCTAAAATATAGGACCCAAACTGAGCACCTACACCGATTCCTTCATCACTTTTAAGTTTTAGCAGAAGATGGGCTCCCAAAACCACTGGAAACCCGGAACCTGCTGCTATGTTAGTAGGTAATTCCAATATGTAAATGTACCGGGAAGGGTTACTTTGGGTTTTGAAATCAAAGTTGAAGAGGCTGTTGAAACAAATGTCGGAGGTGAATTTTAACCTCCGTCCAATCTCCAATACAATTCGGCTTGTAATCATTATTAAACTTCTGCATGTGTATTAAATTATGAAATAATTTGGGATTTGGCTTAGAAGTAGAAAAGACCAGCCTTCCGTAACCAATGTCTGTAGTTTAATGAAATTACAATGAGTAAACAAATGCCTTTATCGACTACTAACTATTTTTTAAAAATTATTGCTATATAAATTATAAATTCAAAATGTTCTTTTGGCATGAAAGAGATATGTAACACGTACATGACATATAATAATATAAATATTCATAAAAGCTAAACCGTCTAGTAAGCTCCACTTGTACATCATAAATATAAAACTTTATGCAATACCAATGAAACTTTGTACTTTTTAATTTATTTCCAGTTCCAGACATCCTACTTTTATAATAATTTTTGACCACATTTGTTTTTGTAATTTGGCAAGCGACAGTACAGTGGATTGATCTAATTGAATTGATATAATATATAATATAGCCCAGCATAACAGGACGGCGTGCTACTTTATATTTTTGACAGATGGACGTTATAAATATAGTTCTTACGTCACTCCAATATTTTGGTTCGACTTTATGCGAATTCAAATAACAGCCATGTAGTTATTGATTGCCCTGATAAAAACTGCAGAAGACAAGAGAGACAAATGCTTTCAGGGCATATGTCTGCCTTTTCAACATTTTTGGCTTAGAATTGAAATGAATTGTCCAGCAATACATTTTTTAAACTTAATATATTTTGACAATTCAATATTCGTATACAAATAATAAAAGCTTTTAGTTATATAGGAAATTCTATTCTCTGGCTAAAACTGGAACGTTGTCAAATTATATAATGTGTTCTGCAGAATCACTTACACTTTTACCTTGTACTTTACACGCATTCAACCTTTAACCTAACCTATGTATGCAATGCAATAATATAAATTCCTTAATTCGTTATCGGCATCTACCAAAAGCGTAACCAAAAAGTTTAGCAAATCGAACTTCTGGTAAACTTCAAGAAAGTACTTTCCCAACCGTGAAATACAGATAAGCAAGCTTGAAAAAGTGTCCGTGACAGGTACTTTAAGTTGTGAAGCAATTAGTGGAGACTTATACAAGTGAGTGTAGTATTTTGAGTACACAAGCGTCAATTGCTTAACACTTAGGCAAGCACTTCTATGCTTTGAGGAAATTGCACGAAAACTTTGGACCTTTGAAAACGATAAAAATTGAATTTTTGCCCTACACTACTAAATACATAGAATTGAACTGTCAAGCACTTTCATTCAATTTTGCACTTGTTTTATTCACAGTCAAATAGTACTAGTTAGCAGTACAATTCGTTTCCAATTACAAAGTTAGCCTGCGCTTTTATTGGTTTTCTGTTTCAACGTCAGCATTTATTCCTCAAAATGTCAGAATACTTATCTAAACCCTTTCAAGACATGTCTCAAAAGATATCCTATTTGTCATTAGTTGTTTCCCAAGTCACATTAGCAAAATCAAAGACGTTACATTAGAAAAAACGCGATGATATAGAGACAATGCAGAACGATACAGGTGTCCTTTTGTGCTGACCTGATATTTATTTGCATAACCCAAACTAAACCTCCACTACACAAACAAGCCCATTCCAAGGTTCCCAAATATTACCTTTCTTTCATTCTGCCTCTCTATTTTCACTTTGAAGTCATCGTATCATCAGAATTTTTTCCAAATATGGTTGGTTATCCTATCATCCCATCAATAAGTAAAAATCTTCTGAATGAAATTGACAAGAGATGAGATCTGCATTCGTTTCCATTTATTATCCCCAACAAAGGGTGTTGAAAGCTCGTTGGCCCAAATTCTTTTCACTCCTGTCTTAAATATCACAATTTCAATGCTAATAAATAAATTGATGAATAATCCGACACAATGATCTCACCTATAACTGAACTAAACCTTTCAATCATTCACATCTGATCTGATCTCACGTATACCTTATTATGGTTTGACAGTCAGTGGATCAAGTGCAAAAGCTATTGAAATTCATTACGCAATATATCTATCTTTATAAAAGGTTTGGTGAAAATAATTGGTGGTCACGCAAAGTATCAATGGAGCAAAAATATGTTAATGATCAACATATAACCAAACCAGCATTGAATAATTTGCGTCTATGTAACTGTTCGTTTTCATGCAACCTCATTGAGCGAGTGGTTCCCATCATTTAATCACAGTCTCTTACATATTATGACCATTCATGTCCTTTAAAAAGAATTATAGCTAAACCAAGCACCTAACAACTTTATTGCAATGCAGTAGTGGACCAATTATAACTGCTACTGCATCATACCAAAGCTTTAAGAACCAAACCCAAAAAGACACAAAAAGAATTTGGCCGCAGCCCTGATCGAGTAAGGGGATTATTTCATTTCCGAACCATATTATTCCACTTATAACCAGCAACTATAAAGGCGGTGGCAGGATAGGATCAATTATAAACAAGCTGTGATTTGATATAAAGTGGTTGTAAAATATTTAAACGTCTTATAAAGCATATAACATGTTCTTTTAGCACTATATAACTCTTCACTAGTTAGACAGACTGAATATTACAATACAAGTCTGGTCCATTTTTTGATTTTCAATGCTTTCAACTATTTTCTAAAAAAGCATGTGCCAATATAATATTTATGAATAAAACATTTTTTGCCTATTATCCATGTCTTGCTGTGTCTCATTATTATCATCATTCAGAATATTCAATCGATTTTTTTTGTTAAAAAATCATATCGCACATCAGTTTCGTTTTGATTTTATTCATTGGATGAAAAGGGCATTGGATGTGAACGTGACTTATTTTCGTGTTGACGGTGAAGGGAGATAAAAAATGTTGTAGACAATGCCGAATTCCAAAACTTTAAATTGAATCTTGATGGAAACTGAGTTTAACTGCTCACTCATGATCCAACATCATTTAAATACATACGTACATCGTTCTTATGATATGCACGTACAAAAATTTAGTACTTACAGGTGTTACTCACTCGCTCATTATAAGATCCAAAGAGATTTGCTCTCTGGTAGTTTGCATCTGTTCTATATTGATTTACGTGATGTGATGTTCGAGCGCAACTGTGAAGACTAATTATGATTACGTAACAAACTCCTCGTGTGAGGGAAATGGAGGCAGCTTATATTAGCAGACATAGTTAATGACTCAATCAGCAAAGAAATGCTGGTTGTGAGTCACTCGAAAATTCCGACTAGGTTTGCACTTTGCACGTACGTGCCTAAAGTTCGTTACGTTCTGGGTTTGACCCAATTGAATATATTTTTTGTTTCAGAGATCTGCGTGCGATATGCATCACAGATTTCTCCCAAACTTGGTGATAAACATCTGAAGAAAAATGCAAAGTCAGAAATGGTGAAGTTGAAAAACCCTTATTTCTATCGTCTGCACTTTTACGCGATTGAATCTCCTGTTGTTTGCTCAATGTGGAGACAGTAGATAGGTACAGCTTTATAGGCTAAAAATTTCAACAACCATAATTTATTTACATATTCGCATATGCGTGTCATACGCTTTTTAAACTTTTTAATTACTCTCCGTAATACATAGCAGCGGTTGGTATAGATGTGCATGTCATACATTTCATTTCAATTTAATTCTTTTCATTTCATTGTTCAGATGTCAATCGGATAAATTTGAATGAATAGAGGTAGGTGGATGCAGTGTCCATATTATGCAAAAATGAATATTGTGCATTTTGCCTCTTGGCTTTTTCAAAAGGTAACGTTGACCAAAGTACACAGTTCAATGAAGAATGCAGGGAGACGATGCGACGTTAGCACAAACTTTCATGGTCAGATTCTTATAAGTCTTGACAAAAACGAAGGATTTATTGGTAATGAATTCAGGTGAGACTATGCATTTATAAATGAACTAAAAAGTTTTCTCACTGTTGAGATTGACACCCAGGTTGACAAGACTGAATGAGAATTGAAAACTAATACGTTTCTTGATATTATGTAATCTTCTTATCCGTTTAAAAGTAGGCATGGTATGTTGATGATGTCATTTTGTTAAACAAGAGCAGTTGCATTTTCAAAAGACCTTTATTAAAGTCAAAGACAAAAAGAGAAGATAGCCCCTTTTTGAGTGGCATGACGGACTTTCCTGAAGCTATTCAATTCATTCCAACTCTGATTTGACAGCTGGACATCCCACGGCGAACCAATAAATTGCAAATCAGCCGAACAAACATTGTGATATTTTGTAAAGACACTCTTCGTCTGTGCGGTGCTGATCGAGCTGTTGCTGTGTCCCTAATTTTTTATTTAGGGCGATTAAAGGTTATTTGCAAGATGAGAAGGAGATGAGAAGACAGTCAAACTGAAGTTGAAGACTCCCTTGCAATAGGAATATATGTATATTGCTTTTGTATTGATTGAACTAGCTAAGCTTATATGAACAAGTATATGATATGGTATGCCATTGTTTTGTGATTCTTTTGCCATTTTACCAATGATTGCGATTACGTATTGTCATTCCCAATGAAGTTTTTGGTAGGCAATTGACATGCATGAATGAACACATAAGGTCGATTTTGGGAATTCGTCATTGTTTCTAATCTGCATGAATGTTGTTGCCTCATTTTAATTAACATAGGATGGGCCATCATATCATCAAATTACAAATTAAAGCTGATCACATCTTAGCTCTCACTTCTGCCTTTTCAATGTCATTGTGATTGGGATACATTCCTCGAATCATTAATCGGAAACTCATTTTATTTTGCACCAATACAACATTATAATTCGCCTTTCTAAGCTATACCTGCTTTGTTATTAAATGTTTTCACGGTAACAATACTATATAACGACTTGAAAATTAAACATTATTTTTCACGTGACAGGAATGCAAAAAAATGAAGTTCCATCCAGAATCCATTCCAATTAATTATTTCAAGATGAACTATAATAAGACCTCTCAATAGGTTTGGTAAGGTAAATAAAATTTAAAATGTTGACTGTTTGACGAAAGATAGCTGTGAACAAAACTACATGCAAACTGTTTCAGATTTGTTAAACGCTAACATTTGAGACGGAACAGAGGAAACGTTTAAACTAAAGCACATCTCGGGTAAGCCCATACAATGCGTATTATTACATTGACAATGAGCAAATTCACAACAATGGTAATTTGTGATAAATATTATATCTTATGAAAAATACTACATCCTTTCCTACACAAAATAAAGCCATTCCAGGAGAAGAATAGGTTGTCAATGTCATTTCAACGTGTTTTAACACCAGCACCCCAGCACGTAGACATAAATTGTTGTACAAATTAGAATACAAAACTATGCCGATTGCCGACAATCAGAGGTTGCGGCTCCTTTCTTGTCTTTTCCGACTTAAATTATTCATATAATATTTCTCACATCGACAAAAGTTCCAAAAGCAATCTGTATTACGACACCTGCTACAAAAATTGCACACGCACAAAAATCCATAAATCTATCAAGCTAGTAATGATGATATTTGGTATATACGATGGTTTTGTAAAAATGGAGTGTTTCATCTCACCTTGTCACTCATTTCATCCATGCCTACTCTATTTTTTCATAAACATATTGATTTGATAGTTGATCTTGAAAAGAGAAGAACTCGTTTTAAACGAGCTGCATGTCAGGAAAAGATTGAGAAGTTGGATTAAAGATTGATTGCTGATATTTTTCAAAATCATAAAATAAAAAATTTCAACGACTCACATAATTCACTCGTGGGGCAACTTGATACTATAATCAAAATGAACCAGTGTGATTCCCTGTCAATCTAATCCAATGCAAGTGCTTATATCACGTCAGTAAATGCAAAATAAATGCATGAGATAACAAATCAAGTCTAGTACAAGTCATTTTTCTACGCACATAGATATCTTGAGTGAGGCCCAAACAGGCTACTATTTTCGTTTGGTTAATGAAAGGAAGGACATCGTATATTTAGTCTTTTTTGTGACTTTAATGACCTTCAAAAATAATTGTTATGCTTTTTACTCACTTAGTTTGCAATATACTATGTAAAACTACCGACATTCTGTTAAGCCTAATCATCATGATCCCAGAAAATCATAATGAAAACTTTCTGCTTTAATGGAAACCCAAAATGCATACCGAATTACATATTATTTCTTGCAATTTCACGCTGCAGCTGTTTTCTATGCTACTCCAATAATTTCATTGAATGACACAGAAAATTGTGGCGGAAAATGATTCAGAGATATATAGAATTTATAATAAGACCAGGCCACGACAGTTGAAACAATACATAAAAACAGGTATCGTTCATTCGTGCACAATACTCACGGATGCATTTGTATGCAATGTTGCAGTTATTGAATACATGCACGGCGCATGGACAACAATTAATATATGGATCTGATGACCTTAAGCTCTCTATTTATGCAATTTAAAAAACAATAATGGTATTATATCCATTGTAATGACGTTGTTGTACAACATCACCTGAATGGAATGGAGGACAACAATACTTCCATCCGTTAACCTTGCATTTACAAAAAGCCTCTTAAATATAAATGATTCTTGAATTGCTGCAATGGAGAAAATGACACTGCTCATGATTCCAAGAAACGTTTAGCTGATTTATTGCACAGCTGTACTAACAGTATTGGCGCAGATGAAAGGTTTAAGGTCAGTTTATTTCCTGTGCAGTGTAATTTTAGCCCACTCCACTTGTTCCTTGTTCTTGTCAATATCTATTATATTTTGCATGCTTCTTTTTTTGCTAATTCAGACGCACCTCTTTTTAAATCTCAACATCATCTGATCTCGCAACGTTCATTGAGATTGAATTAGATAAACGGATATGAGAGGAGTTAGCCTCTGTATAATATGTAATCATTATAGGTTGTTCCTTAAATGTCGTGAATAAAATCCTCCCACATCCCTGGTAAAATGGGACATTATTCTAAACAGTATAATTGTATGTAATCCTCTTACATAATTTATGTCCCGTTGTAGCCTGCTGATATATGTTTCTATGCATTTCATTTACTTCAGGGATGCAAGTCTAATTTGCATTCGAATCGGTATCAAAAACCTTTCAATCTCAAACGTCTTTCTACATGACGGATATCTCATTGTTCTTGGTTACGTTTAGTTTGTTGATGGATTACGTAATGAGACATTGTATAAGCCAAAAACAGCATGGATGGTAGCATAACAAGCTTGTTCTTGCTCACGCTAGTCCTTCATATCAATATTGAGACAAACAAATAATAATCAACTGGATTAGCAAAGGTGTTGACGGAAATTGGACCCACTAAGTTGAATAACCGTTGCTAATTTCGTTATCTGTGTTCTGACATGACAAAAGAAATTTCAAATCATGCAGAAAGACACATGCGCATACGCATAAGAAATCGTGCTCAAAATTTGCAGTAAAACAAACACGATTTAAAAATCGACGAAGTTGCAAACAAGTATAAATTCTCAGGTTAATGTGTGACAAGAAGCCACAGCCCCATTTAATTAGTAAGATAACAGAAAAATTCAAAAACAACTACTGTTTTGAAAAAGTTTTCAATCAAGTTGCATCACCGAATCGCCTTCTGTTGCTTAAAAAGTTCCCCAGATCCCTACTTGCCTGGCCTAATGAATATTAGCACATCAATAATAGCTCCAAAACAAATCAAGACGAGTTAAAAATGTACGAAAATTACCTGTAATTAATTTACCACCGTAGCATGCCGTTCAACTAGGAAAACGCCCATGAATGAGTCGCAACCACAACATGGGCAAGCGCATGTTGAGAATTATAATCGTCGTCTGGTTAATAACCAAAGCGAATTCGCTTTTTTAAAAGAGCTTAATTCCATTTCTTTTTGGTGGTAATTGCGTTAACCCCCTTGTAAATCACCAGCTACTGCAGCTGAGAAAAAACTCATTTATTTGTGCTTCTTCTTAACATATTTGAGTTGTACACACAATTATATTTCAGTATGAAATAACACTTGACACATCATTACAGAGAAATATTGTATTGTATGGTAATCATGCTGACACTTAATTTTTGATAAATCTGACACATTTTTTATGTAGACGAAGACAAAGCCAAGCCAAGCAAGCTCTCAATATTTTGCCAGACTGTCTGATTCTTTTGACTGTTGGTGATCTAGTTTGATGGATGATCTATTGAATATGAACAGGACTGCCTATTATTTTTCATTGTTTTTAAACCAGATTGATTTTCTTGTCCACCTTCAATCGATACAAATCAGTTGTCACTCTCTCGTCTCGGCATCATCAACCGTCCAAGAAACCTATTCAGTTCACTGCTAAAAACTGTGTACTTCATAATCACCACCACCAACGCTTAGCACAAGTGGACGAATTTTTGTTAATCACAATAATTTCCTATTGGTTCTTCATAATTAGTCAACAGCTGCTTTTTTGCTCGAAATGCGTATTGCGTAAAATGAGAGCAGCTGCATTTTCTTACACCAAAATACGTCCATTCATTTGTCATTGTTGTTAGCATGCTGATGCAAATAAGATATTTGGCCACTTTTCATACCAAAAAATGTATCCCGTCATCATCAGATCGTCTTGTTTGAATATATACGCAACACATTGATAGGTTACTAAACTGCAGCCCGCCCATAGGTATATCGCAACATTTATCACTGATATTTACCTATATATGCGATTACTATAAAATATAAATGCTTTTATGCTTATATATTAAAGTTCAGGCGGGTCAAATATTTGATTGATCAAATCTCACTCTTGAGATACGATTTTCACGTCTAAAACTAAAGATTAAAATGAATTCTGCTACTGCTTCTGTTCTATATTTTGACCTAATATGTTTTGTTCTCATCGTCCGTCGTTCTTTCCTCTAGCGCTTACGGTATCGTCCCTCCTATTGGGCCGATGAATAGAATATAAATATCCACAGCTTGAAATTTAAAGGCCTCTGTAATTTGACAAAAATTATCTAAATCAAAATCACACTCAAAATCCTCCAAAAAACCTGCCACCTAAATAATTTTGATCGAGTTTCAATGAAAAGATCGATCAAATCAATACAGATATTATTTTCTTGAAGTTATAATTATCAACGTAACACCTTGTTGCTTTCCACGTCACCAACCAATATAATTTGACCTCATCGCTTCATAACATAGTATCTCATGTTGCTGATCAATAATTTTTTATTTATTGATCCAGTTTCGTCATTATCAAATATTCCACTCAACTCGATAATATATGCAAAGAATACCAACAGGAAATTGTCAAGATTTCATTTCTCACCATAGTTTATGCATGTAAAAAAAAGTTGATGAAGGATGTCGAGAATTTGTTCTATTTTTTATGCTACCTCTGCTTCTGGAAGGAACACCACAATTGGGCTGCTTTGGAATTTGGATTGCAAACTGTGTAGGCGATACGAGAATTATGTGACAGCTATTGAAACCAAATTGTTATAAAAGAAACATTCATACATAATATACAGCGTGTTATGTCATGTTCACGTCGTCTCACACGTGGCTGTCGCCAAATGGCCAATAATATAGTGCTATCTTATCACTTTGGCTTGTTCAAAATAGTCAACAGTCTCACAAGAAGTGTGAAACAATAAGTTGACAAAAGAATATCGTATTCCAACCAAAGATGAATATTACGAGGGACCATTTATACTTATTTTTGCTCCAATGACACAGCTCCAGGTGAGAAATTCATCATTCATCCTGATTATGAACATTGACACAAAGGGGTTGGCTTTTATGACTAATGTCACAGATCAGATAAAAACAATGGTCATGAATGCGTGTCCTGACGCAGTTGAGAAGTGAGAGCATTGTATTCTTAGTTGACGTTTGGTTTCTAAACGACATTAATTTCTTGATATCAAGTCAAGCACGCACTCTCAGACATTAAATGCAAATGCAGTAGTTTTGCATAATTTCTCATTTGCATAATGCAACAAGGGAACCAAGGGTAGGGCATCTCGTTGGGTGGCTGGGCCACTTCGTGCTACCACACTTGAATTAATTATGAAAAATTTCATTTCATTCACGAAGGTTCGATGAATGAGTGGATTGGTTACTTAAGTATGTAGAGAAGATAAATACATACTATAAAACTTACTACGTAGCTCAAGTAAAATGGATGAAGCCGCCCTTGTAGTATTGGAAGTGAGTGACCAATTATAACGCTTTTTGAAGGTGCTGGCGATAAATCAAAAACTTTACATTAGCTAGATCTCGGCCACTGTAATTATAAATGTTGGAACATTTATGTTATGTTAAATGTTAAACCTAAATAACTAGTCATTTTAGTAAGAATGTTGAATTGGAACTTCTTGACCGCCGTTAAATACATTACAAATACCGAATTTAATACTTTTAACTACAGATATGATTTGAACTCGAAGTTCTAATTAAACTTCTACTAAACATCCAATTCTTTTTCAAATAATAGAAGCTGTGTGGTTCCTCGAAAAATGCAAAGTTGATTCAATGAATGAACTCAATGAATCATTCAAATGCATTGTACTGCCATATAGTCCTATATATTTTAGCCCATATCCCTTTTAGTTTGGCAGTAGTTTTTACTGCTCATTTCATTCCATCAAATTGAAAATTACGTGCAATTTTCTTTTCTACAAAAATTATAAATTGGGCTGATGAGCCACATGATATGATACGATGACAAAAGCTGAGTGGGCACAAGCAAAGTGCGAAGGATGTTGGATACAATAAATATGAGTGATGAAATCGATGCCAAGAAATAATCTGTCTGCTACACAACAATGCAATGTATGAATACTCATGAAAGAAATGAAAATGAAATGGACTTTTATCACCAAATTTACTCCGCAAGAATTGTGTCAACTGCCAAAAAACCTTTTTGCACTTGATTTGCCAAGTTTGTTAGGCTAAAGTGAATAAGTGCTCAGTTAATAACAGTGAGTTTTGATTGCTCTGCAGATTACTTCTAACAAGTCTAACATCATATTCATCATGGAGGTCTCTTTTAAACGAGGTTTGCATTGACATTTCATTGCTCACATTACGAAACTTTTTAGTTAATGCTCTTGTAAAAAAGATGCGGCTGTTCTTTGTGTCACTAAACGAACTCAAACCCGACGCAATTTATACTACAAACAGTACAAACATAACTCATATCACATTTACCAAAATCACCTTATATTTAAAATATTCCAGAGAAATTAGGTGAGGGACACAAACGAAAAACACTGACTAGATTTGATTGCAAAAGCGCAGTCATAAATTGTGGTCCTTGTTCATTTTTTAAAGTAGCCAAATTATGTTTTATATAAACAAAAGAATTAGCAAAAATATTGCAAAATTTAAAATAAAAGTTAATCTCCAATTTTAAGTCCAAATCACGTTTTTATAAGACTTACCTTGCAGTTGCATCTATTTGTTGACCTACCTAACCACAATAGTTGACAAATGTTTTGATGACAGTTTTTTACATCCATATTAAATAATCTACTGCGCATCACCATTCAGGCTCACGATCCTCATTGGAATGGCCAACAACAATAATAGTTAAGGGAACTTACACAAGTGACAATGGCTAGTGTCATCATTTTGACTATTCATTATCATTACTCCGTTGTACTTGTTAACGATTTTCATGTGCTTAAGTATATCTCCCTGATGTAACGTTATATCATCCTAGTTAATTGTGGCAATGTGTCGAGGTTGTTTATACAAAGATTTATTTGACACTTTTTCTTAGTTTTTCCCTTTATATCAAAACTTGGATGGATGATTCCAAAAAATGAAGTGTCGATTGATGAGTGGAGAATCTCACAATGGTTCTCAAATACTAATGATAATGATTGCGTTGCACGGAGTACCATCCTACGATCATGATTACATTTCAATGGTAAGGTATTTTGCAGCGTTTTTACAAAATAATGTTTTTTACTATTACATGATTCTTTTGTCGTGTTTGTGAGATTACGATTAGAGTTTTTGGGTTTGTTTGATGATTGAAGGTCTTTTTTATTTCGAGTCGAAAATGTAAAAAAAATACATGCACTTCAGCCAATACAAGTTTTATGCCGTTGTTTTCAGCTAATTTTGAAGATGCAGGTGCATACATTAAAAATCCCTTATAAAGGTTTCAAGTTAATTTTTATTTGTAGAATTCATAAGGTTTTTAATAAAGTTGAAGTTGCACTTGACAGAAATAAAAAATTTCTTAACGCAACAAATTGCAGTTGCATTTGGTCATGCTTTTACAAATTTTCTTAGTTTGGAAAAAATTGGGATTTTATGACATGACAGTGAATTCTTAATCAGCTTTTTCAAACAGAGTAATTAAATTGGTGGACGTTTGATGTTTGACGAAGATGAGGAGGAGTTTCAATTATGAATTTTGTGTGTCATGTCATAAAACGATAATCGGTCCATAAATATTGAAAAAATTAGTGGGAGGTGAGGTACGTTTTTTAGTCCATAAATTTCTACTCGATTCTCACGTTAACAGTAGCACAAAAATTAAATGAAAAACACGCGTTTGCTGCCAAAGGTCAGACGATTTCTAGTATTTTAGTCAAACAACCTAGTCATAAATCATGGTACTTTTAGCAGCAGATATTTTGCCAACCCCCTTTTTTACGTAATTTTTTAGTCATAAAAATTTTGTGATGAGCATCATAATTGTTTGTACGGAGGAACAGCTATTTTTTACAATTTAGCTATTAAATAGTGCTGAGATTTGACACGTTTTCCGAAGAATAATACAAACTGAAAAGGTCACGGATGTTAGACCGGGGCATTGTGCAATAAAATGTGTTTGTTTGATGATTCATGAGGATTTGAAAAAAAATATGATAATGAAGACATTAAAAGATGAGCCATGTATAATACGATAATTATATTCAGTGATAATTCACACTCGAATGTACCTACCGGTTAGAGACGCTAGATTGAATAATTGCTGTTCTCCTTTGAATAAGTTTTGTTGAAGTGGAAGTCAAGGTTAATAATTAATTTTGAGTTGCAGTTGACACTTAATAAACAAAATGTGATAATGGCACAAATCCACACTAAAAAGAATAATGTTTGCAATTGAAAAGTAATCCAAAGTAAACAAGATTTAAATTAATTGTTCAGTATCCCATTTGCAGTTTATCAGATGCACAAACTATTTGTATTGAAAAAGTAAAAGTTTGTGACACGTGTTTGCATTGTTCAGTTGGTTTCCCTTTATCGTTGTCTTTCAATGAACAACAGCTCATCGATCCGTCGTTAATGCCGACTTCGCCGTAGGAGATTGACACATTGATTCATCCCACACAGATGCGTTGCAGCATTGTATTTCTTTGTCTATTTCTCTGTAAGAAAACGATTGGAGAGAGAAAATTTCGTCTTTAGTGCATGAGAAGATGATGATGGTCCTTTAGAACGCACTCAGAACATTGTTCAACTTAGCTCTTCTCAGTCAGTATGTCAGTATCAACAAGGATCAACTTGTTTTTGTCTTGACAAGATTTGCATGCAGTTTTATAACAATTATTTGCATAAAACACTCTCACTTAGTTGTGTAACTCCTTTCCAATTCCGTCTCTTTGTGAAAAACTTTGGCAGATGTTACAATGTATCGTAATAACCACGGATATATGTCTACGAGGAAAAAATCTACAATAGGTTCACTTTCAAAACAACTGCGATTCGGTATTTGCAGCGAATAATGCAGTAACAGGTTTTAAGAAGGTAAAGCTGTTGTCACCTAACAAACTGGACTCAAACTCGACACAAATACAATAACAATAACAACTTCGCATCCATGAAAGATTAAATCATGCTTGTTTTCGTTAAATTCTTCTTATTACGTCTCTTCGTTATGAGGATTAGAATGTGGCAGTTAAAATACGGATGAAGAATCACAAACCATCCTTCGCAAAGAACTAATTGTATTTTTAAAAATTTAAAAATTCAGCAAAAATAACGGTGAAGTCTACAGAAATATTTTATCTGAGATTTTTTTATGTAACCGTAGAATGACAGAAAACTTAATGCAAGTTCATTACGCTGAGCACAATAATCAATTCACAAGAAGATTTAAAAAGTCAACTTTTTGATTTTTGTGAATTAACATTGTTCACTTTTTGTTTCCAATACAATTCAATGACAGTCAACTTAAAACAAGCCAGTTATTTGAATATGATCTATCACTGAGTATAATATTCTAAAGTAAAAAGAAACGCACAATCGGCACTAAGATGGCCAACTTTGTAACATTCTACATTATAAATATTTATTTAGGAAATGAAAGAGTTATCGTGTACAAAAATATGGTTACATTACATTGTCAGAATATTAATGGAAGAACAATCCGTGCACAAAACCATTATGCGAAGGACGACGAGAGCGCACATTTTTACAAACACTTTTGTCAACCAAGCCACATGTTTGACTGCTGGAGTTGAGGAGATCGCCAATGGTATTGGTAGTTTAGTTGGTGTTGATAAATGTATGCATGTCTATGAAACTTGTGTGATTCTTGTAAAGTGTTGGTTAGTAAGCTTGGATCGCATTGTATTGTTGTGTACAATAACAGCACACCAAACCACGTTATGTTGTATACATAAGTATTACACATTGGAAAGACGCTCTGACGTCGCCATAAAATTACCTTAAGATGGTTAAGCATAGGATTTTTATATTGTATCGCATGTCGCATATATTATTGATGCAATTGCAACGCCAAACGCTCCCTTAGTATACAAGGCAAACTGTGATTTTACCATGTGGCAGTCTGACTGTGGTTTCAAATTACAATGTGCAAGGCATAAATGCTTAAGATGTATGTGCTTAAAGCAGTAAGATATTAGACTTCATGTCATACAAACCGTGCCCAAACAAAGGTATCCTTGGGGTTAATCGCAAACTCACTTTAAAATCTCCAAGCAAACGTTGAATTTCAATATATTTGTATTTTCTGGTTGTTATAAATTGTAATTCGATATCGTCAGATTATTAATAGTTCCTGAAGATTAGTAACCAATATAAAATTACCGTTTTTGATAACATGAGTACTGCGATGTACTATCTCGATCATTTTCGTGTTGCCCTTCCTTCTGTTGTAAGCCATACTACCAACTACGCAAACGCAACCAAATCTTCGTGAAATTAATCCTAACCTGATGGTTTTATATACGGGATTCATTGTCATTACTAATGTGCATAATATATTTATGTTACTCGTGAAAAACAATCAATCACTCGAAACCACTGGGTAGCTGCCTACTTACATCCAAACAAATATTACCTTTTTATTGACATCGATAATCAAATCAAATCAAGCTGCAATAATTTGCTCCGTCATCCTTTAAACACTAAATCGAACATCGAAACCATTACGAAAGGTCTTAATATTCGGGTGTCACCTTTTTAATTGCATACTATAATTTTCGAATGTAATTGAGTAACCTATCATATTAAATAACTATACCACACTACATACCGTTCATTATCATCTTTAGTGTTTTGCTTACTACCTGATGTAGTGTGTGTACCTATTAAGTAAACGCAAATCCCAGTTGACGCTGTAACGATACAAAACATATTTTCTCCTGTGAATATACAAAATATTTTTAAGTCTACCACTACCATGCAATGGTTACGTTACGTAACCTTTCAGAACAGCGGTGCAAAACCGTGGCCATTTACTTAATCTAATATAACAAAAGTATATATTATATTTTTATATGGACGAGTTTTAAGAATTGTAAATTATGTACCTAGTACCTATTCACCGAGTCCCTTAACAATAGTGAAATAAGTTTCTTCTCTAATGTTCCCTTTGTATTCGCACACCTCATTTGGTATTATAAGAGATGCCAATCATAGCCGTTAAGAGTAGTTTACGATGGTTTGAGAAAGTTTGTTCTGTTTGAGATGCAACAAGAGTGGAAGTGCCATATATATTCATCATCTCATCCTTATTAGAAATAGCTTATTATGCATATTTTGCATAATAAACGCATATAGTTAACACAGAGTTCAATATTACACATGTGCCAATTTGCTAATCATATTGTTAGTACGATAGCGACACTAGAATGCATGAAGAATTTGTTGGTTTGGCTCGTCATCATCATCGTCTCGTCGACTCTTCACGCTATATTAATTTTGGCAAGTAGTAGGCTGATTTGGATTGCAATGCAATGTTCTCTAAAGGAAACCTTGCAGTCATTTCAAAATGGGCAGAGGAGGAATGGAGTTTTGTTAAGGTAAAAACAATGGGTATTAAGTAATGGGGCATTATGCATTCAATCTCAACTCTCGAACCTAATTCGTAATTCGTATCATTCATTACCCATAATAATTATTCATATAATTTCTATGCCAAATACAATGAAGAAGCTGTGAGCCTACAGGTTTATATTGTTCATTAGGATCTAATTGGGCTATAAGACCTACTCACAAATTGTATGCGATCTAGTCCTCTAGTCCCTAATAGTTAATAATGACTCAACTGAGATTTTTTACAAGCTGACAACAACAAGGCTGTATCTTTGTAAAAAACATAATTTATGTAAATAATATTAGCCAAACTCTCGAGCTCACAAAATGTTTCACTGGAAAAAAAACTAGAGGGTTACATATTCTTTTGTAGCTAATTCGTGGGAATCGTGTTGTCAATAAAAAATTTAATAGCAAAAAATCAAACGTCACAAGAGAAATTATGGCTAGTATTAAGGTTAAGTAAGCTGCTCTAATTTTGATTTGATTATATGTGAGTTCACGATTCTTCCATGAGCAGACTTGCTCATTCTCCACAAGAACAAAGTATTAGTGGTTATTAAAAGAACAAAAAATCAAATCCAGAGATCCCAAAACATGCTAGACAACCAAACAATACGTTAATCAAAAGACCAGTAGTTACACTTCCTTTGTTCTGCCTGTCTAATATTTTTCAAGGGAGTTGTTAAAATTTTTATTTTTGCCAGCTTGTCTCATCATAATACAGTTGGGCTTGCTTCTTGTCACCAATTGTATAACTCGTGATAGTTTACATGAATTCATGACTCAGGTGCTATAAACGTCACGTGGGGATTCTTTTTAGTGAAAGATTTACGATGATGATTTCGTGTTTTTCGACAATGAGTCAAAATATCGCTGGACTCAAGAAGGAAACGATCTTGAATACAATGTAATAAAGGGCAAATCTTCCTTTAGAAATATATTTACATGAGTGCAAAGGCTACATTGATTTGATCTAAAATATGATAGACACCCAACAGTTTAACGATGATATTCAAATCAGAATTTATTCATTCCAGTCTAGTTTCTCTACTTCTCCTCAGGATGCTCATAAACTACATATCCATAAAGTTGTGGCAAATGGTCAAAAATTAACTCTATAAATATTTCGCTTGTAAATCCATTGTAACAAAAATAAAAGCTTCAAGATGTTTTGATATTTCACGAACCTTTGTTGTTAAGAAGAGATTCATTGCATTAGAAGATTTACAAATTGCAAAAACATCACCAGAAGGTAAACTGTCACGTTTCATTATCTTCTTCAACATTCTTCGATATTTATAGAAACTTCGAAAACCTTATATCATCTTTAAATCAGCTAGCCTTGTTCTGCTGTCTCATTTTTACCATTTTTTAATGCGTTTTTCTGTACATATCATAATTTATACAACATTAAACCCAATGTCAAAAATCTTGACTCGGCAAAATTGCACTTGAAGATGCATCCTTTCGACCTAACCAAATAAATATGCAGATCACCATTCGCATCCCTGTGTTTATCTAAAATAATTTTTCATGATTTTGCAATTAAAGGTATTTCGCGATTTAAATGAATTCCACGTATTTTTTTCGAGTTGACATCATATCATCGTGATCACAAGGAAAATACCTTATAAAACTAAACCCAAATACTTTTTGGGAATGGTGGAAGCTTTTTTACTTACCTTAGTAGTAGACCTCATCCTTAATTCTTTCTTGGGCTTGCGTTATATTCTACAATTAATTTAATATTTTTGTGAATTCTCCGAAACCACAATTTATGTTTTTATCCAAGAAGTGAAACTTACAATTAATATCAGAGATGTGCATTCTATTATTACAGTAATTATTCAGTTCAAATGGGAGTCAGGCTTTACTAGGATTTATTAATGGTTAAGTTAAGCAAATGAGAAGGTCATGTTTGATTGCAACTCGTCAGAAGACGGAATCTAACAATGAAATGGGAGGCGACGAAGATTATGCATCAAAATGCATGTAATATTCAAATATTCAGCTATAAATGGAACTACTGCCAACTTAATTCGATTTTTTCTCAATTTACACCAAAATCATTTTCGCCAACAACATGCTGAAAATATACGTATTAATCAACGAGAATTTTTTTACGATTTCATTTTCCTGGTTTCAAACAAAAAATACAGTCTACTTCTCTCTTTCACATCAATTCAATCTCTTACTATGCGGCTAACTGATAGCCCTGTGAAACTGATGAGTTCCTTGATTGGAAATGGAAGGCTACACGTGAGATACAGAAGTTATCCATAGCAGAATAGCAAAACATCAAATTACCTAAAAATTGGAATGCATAGTTTTATATGCCAAAACAGCCAAAACAACCAAAACAAAAGGCACATGAAGATTATTTCATGCAATCCAATATTGCTGATGAGGAACATAACAGGACAATAATTTGATCTCAAGTTGGAATCATGGTATATTAGATGTAGTTAGTCGTTGATCATCATTATATCCAACCAAATCATATAATAGTCTTTCCTTCGTCAATTTCATGCCGTTCTAGCTGCAGTGCAGGATGCAGAATGCGGCATCATTTCTTCGTGATGTGATCAACTCACTAAAAATACAACATGCCGAGTGTCACATCAGGAAATTAATGGCTACCTTGGCTTCACAAAGGAACGTGCCATACATTCACTTTAAACATACTTGCGAATCTTCAATACTTTTCTTAATGGACTCCATAAAAATTGCTATTTTTCATCTGAAAGTTCACAAAAGGCACGCATGCATTGGTGGATTAAGGATGATTATAAGATGCATATATACAGAATCACCTTCTTTGATTAGCGCAGTGCATTTTAAATATGGGTCGTAAATAAAAGTGCATGCGAGAGTCATGAATTTTAGATTTTTTCACACACTGTGCATAACACGTAATATTACTTACGCTGAAAATTTTACAAGGTAAAAACTCACAAAGAAAGAAACTCATGCCCTGCATACCGATTCCATCAATACATACTCAGATTTTAGTAGAATTCTCTGCTTTGTGTACGCTCCATTTTGTTTATTACAGCACACAACGTAAATATATTCTTGTCATGAACTAACATTTGCCTATTCATGTTTTCAATGACTAATAGTTAGTCACCACCACCAACATTTAAATTTATAACGTGCAACAATGAAAAATGAAGGAGGATAGAACTGCAGACAGGTTAAAATGATGTTCAGCGCATTCATTATGTTATTTGATGTGTGGTGAAGGATAGAAGTGATAAGAATGAATTATGGTTTCTGGTTCCAACGATGATGAAGACAACTTTATCGATATTTTTCGATTTCAGTAACCTTGTGATTGATGCTGATGAAAATGTGGTGATCAATGGATAAGGACCGATGGTACACGTTAGGAGTAATAATAAAAATATCGACTTGCTAGCTATTTTATTTTATTTTTTGAGGCCTTGCCACTATCGAATATCGACAATGAGAGAAAATGTGTAAAACTCACGAAAAGGACATCAACAACTAATCTGCAAATGCAAGCTAACGACTGCCGATTTATCAAGAAAATGACACACGACATGCGTTTTTGAAAGGAAGATGACTGCACGTAAACAATAAATGTGTTGATGGTTATTTGAAGAGAGTAAGTAATATTTTGCAAGGCTATTAGTTTCCAGCCCATTTTTTGCAGGGTCACCCTATTTTCCAAAATTTGAGTACTTGATTTGTTAGGTTATAAAAATTAATCATAAGACTTTATTTTAAAAACCTTTAACCTTAATATATCCTAATGTAGCACATTTATTTTTATGACTTGGAAAATTTTAAGTTTTTGGGCCAGGGTCATCCATCTTGTTTCCAATTCAACATAGCAGCCTTTCAGTCACATCCGATTATGTTGAAGAGTGAATTTGATTTTGGGATCTGTGTAATTAAAGATTTTTAGCATTCATCAAAACATCTAAAATTGATAAGTTAGTGGTTATGATAATTACTCAGCTGTCAATAAAATTTACCCCAATGTGACAAGACATCATGAAAATTTAAGGTCATTATCACACCTGCAACTATTAGCACTTGCACAAAATGCCAAAATTGTGAGACTTTAGGTTTGTAGTTTGCTCATCGCTTCTGCAATTTTTCACAGGTTGTTACTCAAATTTATATGCATTAATATTTAAAAATTGCTTGGGAAGGTGAGGGGAGCAAAGCACGAACGCACTCTTTTACGATCTTTTGCATAAAATTTGGCATCTCCATGTGAGAATTACCACAATTAAATGGAAAGGTCTGGGTTGTGCTTTTTAATCGCTTTAAACTTTATTTTTCACTGCACCACCACTCTAGTCGTAGAGCTAGAACCGAAGAGCTTCTATTTAGTCAGCAAAACAGGATTTATGATATTTCACAAAAACTCAATTTGAAAATGAAAATAGCAATATGAAAATGTATGTATACCTTTCTTTTAAGAATATTCCCTTTTCAACTGACGTTTATATGCTTGCTTCGTGATGCTCGGATGGACTAACTGCAGATAAAATAGTGAAGATGATTCACAATCATGAAAAATGCTATGATCATGTATTATAATTCAGGTTGCAGCCAACGAACCTCTTGAAAATTTCAGTTCTGTGAGATGCAATTTTAGGTGCAATAATCATAATTTACAGCATAACATATTATGGGAATGGATAAACCAAGCAGTTATCGCTGAAATTTTTTGCAAAATTGCATTATTTCTTTAATAATTGGCACGCAATGAAATAAACATAGTATTGTTGACAATCGGTAATTACACAACCAAAGAGAACAAAGAAATAAGTCTTTTTCACTACCAAAATGAGAAGCCTACCGTTATGATTATCGATTCTTTCGAACAATCGAGTCTTTAGAACTAGCACGAACCAAAAAGAAGTTGTACCATCAATACTATCCTTGCATTGAACTATTTGAGCCAAGGAGGTTACTTCAGAAAAATATGAAAATCACTGATATTTTGTCAGTTGATAGTACTCATACACGTACGCAACCGTACAAAAAAATTTCTGTTTAAAATCTCAAATTTCGAAATTATGGACATTTTTGTAGAAAACTGGATTACTTCAGTTGTGCCCGTATTGTGAAGAAGCGGATAGACCTGACTTTTTTAATGAAAACTTAATTAGATTTTAGAAATTGTAGTTTTTCGTTTTAACAAGACAATTTACCGCAATTATTATCTGCAATATTTCTAATTTTGTGAACAAAAAGTGTCATTTTTTCACTAGATTAGTATTCTGCAACTAAATTTACATGCACACAGTCATTTCTAGTAAGAATTACTGACATTTCGTCTGGTTTTAATTCGAATTTATCATTTTCAAAAAATCTCTTATGAATGAAGTTAAAGCTAAAAATGACTTATCACCATTTTACTTTAAATTATCTAATTTATTGAAGCCAACTGTACAGTAATATTTCAATTTCAATCTACAATTAATTTAAAATTATTTTTCATATCAATAATTAATATATGGCGTTGATCCTTCTAGTCATCATTCATGTCAACGTCCGGCAACTTGCAGATCTCAGACTTAGGATCACACCCCTTGTACATCGAAACCCTCGGGTCTGCTAACCTATCAGGATGAACACAAACGCAGCGTGGAGGTCTTTGATCTTCAGGACATTTAAAGCTCCGTGGCAATCCAACCCATTGACGAGATATTCCACCGCTTTGCTTGGAACACCAGAGTTTACTACCTTGATCAGAATCCCATTGCATGTTACATCCCGGGAAAAGCTTATCAAGTTCAGTCTGTGCTTTCTCCAATGCTTCAGCTCTGATCACTGCCTTTTCGAACTGCGTCATACGCCAAGTTTTTTCACCATTCTCATCAAAGAACCATCCGCTGTGCAGGCCGACAAATTTGTAAGTCTCGTGATTTAAGTAGAAATTAATCCAGTCAGAAATCGCATTATTTTCAGTAGGACTTAAGCCACCCAAGTTAGGAACTAAACCTTCGTCAGTAAACATCCCAGTAATAAACGCACGAGATCCGTCCCGACCAACAAAGCCATGATATCCTGAGTCTTTTCCATACATTGTCGGAGCACTGGATACATCAAAGACAAAACCAGCCAAAACGACGTACAGCTTTCCGCCATCTTTGTATTTGATATCATCATCCGACATGATCCTTACTTCTCCGTTCCCTTGTTTCAACTTCAGCTGAACAGTGAGGAGATGTACTTTCCAATCCAACTCCTGGTTATCTTTCTTGAACAGTTCTTCGGGAACCAAAGTCCGATCGTAACCCTCGGGCTCGTAATACTCGAGAGGTTCATCTTCTTTCACAAATCTGCTAAAGAAGTCGATCGTCTTGTCAGCAGCGTATAGAATCACCACAGATAAAACTATTCCGGACATCACAGCTAGGATATAATATCGCATTTCTCCTCGCTTCACAGCTACATTCTCAGTATGTTTCTCTTTATGTGGTAGAGCAGTAGTTTCTTCTTCTGGAGCAGCTTTCTTCCGTTGGAGAGCCGGTTTCTGTCCTTTTGGTAACGCAATATTGAGATCATTCACACTTGGAGTTGAATTCTCCTCAAATTCAGGATAAGTTTCCAACTTTCGCTCCGCATTCAGCATCGCCTTCCGCTTTTGAACTGGCATGATGATACTGATTAACAACAAACTCCAGACTCAGCCAAGTAAATTCACGTCTCCAGACAGTTGAAAGAATCAGACAGAATCAGAAAAAGTTAACTTTCTGTCCTCTGTACGGACGCATGTAACAGTTGATTAGCTAAATTCTGCAATTAAGGGAAGTCGAGCTAAAACAAATGTTTTAATCAACCACGACAACCAACTTCAGGTATGTGCAAATTGTGTGTCACGTCAGCACGGAACAGTAGTATTTTATGAACACTCAATTGAAGTTTTTATGCTTTTGTCATGATGTTTGGATGGATGAACTATTGAACTACTGCTAAAAATAACAAAATAAAGATGAATCAAAATCATGAAAAGTAATAATTTAATATACATGCAATCACAATGCAATAAACCATTCAAGTCGCAAGCTCACCAACCCCCTCGAAAATTGCCCTTTAGTGAGTGATTACCGTTCACAATGTAATTTTCGGATGTAATCATCATTGTTTACAGCAAAAATAATATGAAAATGTGTAAGTCAAGGAGGCATCACTGAATCTATAGATGGACTTTTTAATGCTATGTAATAAATCAGCAGAAACAGTGCAAATTGTCTGGCATTAAATAATTTTTGATTCACAACCAAACAAAACAGAAGTTCTGGTATGCATATCATGGAGGTCTACCGTGAGGAGGCATCAGGTGAAATAAATTTTTATTTTTTAGTCCTTCTCCAAACGTTTATGAAGAAACAGAAAAAGACATTTTACAACGCAATTTAATGTCTGAAAGATTTCAACAAAAAGTATTTATTGGTAGTCAGAGTACAATAATAACATTGATAGTTCAACATAATATACAAGAATACTTTAAATAACAAGTAAATTAAATGTAGAATGTATGAGAGTACCATTAAACCATAGCCATTCCTTTATTTTTTGCATTATTCCGTTTTTCTATGATGTGAAAATTCACCGCAGGATCAAGTACCGACTTCTTTAGTGGCCTAGTTGAAGGACCTCTAAAGCTCACTGATTTTTGGCAGCAGTGTTCATGCACCTCTTGATGGTTTATAGTTAATTTGATCAAAAGAATGTTTTCTGTGAAATACTTCACTTTCCTAAAGTCGTTGTTTTATAGCTACTTTTAATGATTATCGTGATCGTCCTTCTTTCTGTTACTTTTGGAACGGATGAAGCAAAAAGCGAAACAGCAGTTTCATTAAAAATTCCTTGCGTCGATATTAGAGATGAGAAAGAAACAATGTTTTTCAATAGTTTAATATTTAAATTCAACGTCTATTTATTATACAATACTGAGATCATTTTTATGACATTTTAGGTTTATTCTGGAATTGGGATTGTTGTTTCAGGACCGACCCAACATTGATTGCAGCAAATGAGTAGTGCGGCGCAATTTTCTTTCATTATTGGTAACTAGTAATAAATGTATCTGTGAAATGGTTGGAAGCCGACATAAAATTACACAATACAGTAATAACGTTTGGAAATCTTAGATAGTATTTTTTTTTTAACTTTCGACTGCGACTACAAGACGGTATACGTGGTGGTGGTAAAGTGGCCAGCTTCGCCTTTGACCTCTTCCTTACCTTGGGCAACAGTCCCATCTGCCACTGCTGTATCAGCCATTTGTCTACATGTTCCCCAGTGAAATCTTCTGGAAAGCTCGGTTTTGGAGGCTTGATATACCTATACAGCCTTTCATTGAGGACGTATAACTGCCTTGCCTGATCACAATCAACGTTGAACCACCAATCACAAGTGAGGAGGACTTGGGAGAACAGCGTCCCATTAGGGCAAAGAAAGGTCGAGTGGCCATCAGTAAAGTCGCAATAGTGCCATGCCTGTCAAAACCAAAGACAAATGCCATAAACAAAAAACATTAACGGATTGCTTATTAAGCACCACTTTGAAAAGAAGGACTACAATAGTCTGCATTCATATCTAATTAAGCATTTTCTGATATACCTACTCAATTGGAATTCTGTACTTTTCAATAAATTTATTGAACAGCATCAATATTATCCAATTTTTAAAAAATTACCTGACATTTGGTGTCAATATCAGCAAAAAATCCCTTGTATCGCTGATTTTTGCAGTCAAATCCAGTTTGAGGAATCTCATAAAAAATTGGGTAATCAACACCTGGAGTTCCAGGTATGCTTGTGGCGTCTGTGGTTGTTGTAGTAGCTTCAGTGGTGCTGGTACCACTTGAGATGCTAGCAGCGGTTGAGCTTACGCTTGTTTCCTCGCGTTCTAACATTTTAGAATCAGAATTAGCTTTAGAACCGTTCAGAGTAACTTTGGACAGTATGGACTGAGACGTGAATACATCTAAGGTTTTATTTTTGGCATTATTTTGTTGGGCTTGGATTTCGTAACTCCTTTCGCTATCATCATTTGGGAAAGTAGTTGTCCTGTCCTGATGTGAAAGCTCAGTGTCATCATGATTATGGCTATTCTCATGATGGCTGTTCTGTGTAGGAGGTTTTGCCGAAGCGAAAACAAACAGTTTTCTATTGGTCTTGACAGGAATTAGCACTGACTTCGTAGAGAAGCTTGGTGGTTCGTAGTAAAAATTGCTGTAGATATTATTCCTAGAAACCGTTTCCGATCTAGGTTTGGTCTTGACAAAATACTTGGAATGCTCATCGTTCAAGTCCACCACATTCTCCAAGCCTTCTTCTGAAAATGAACTATATTTATTGTAAAAATATGACGGGAGATTTGCTCTGAAGTGAAAGTCAGCCAGTCTATGTTCAGAAGCGGAAGAATTGATTTCATTGAAATAAGATGATGGAGTTGTCACTTGAGCAATTATTTCAGACCAAATTTGTTTTGGCTTAGGAGCTGGAGTTGTTGTTGAAGAAGGGGATCGATGTAGTTATCACATTCAGTATCTTGATCCTCCTCGATTTCGGTTTCATGATGATGGGGATTTATTCTAGTTCTATCTCTCGTTTCCACGTTTTGGGACGAAACAACCACATTATTTTGATCCTTGTAAGAATCAATTGGCCTTATCATTCCAGATTCACCAGAAAACCGGAGATAAACCTTCGGCTCTACCAAGTGTAGACTAGGTGCACTCAACTCTCCAGGATGAGAGTCGTCATCATCATCAATGACGAGGGACAGTCTCAAGGTTTCATCATCAAGAATACTGACTCTGCTATCGTATTCGTTGTGTTGGTCAAGAAAATATCTATATTCGAGCTGCTTTCTTTCCATTTCTTGATATTGTGTGATTTTAATAGTATATTTAATTGTGTCGACTGACGCTGATTGTGACTCTGAGAACAAAGGAGAAGACTTAAAACAACAAGTGCAAGTTTGGAGAAACTTGCTTGATGAAGCTGCGGTTGTGAACAAAGATGAGCTGCCACTTGGAAGCCCTTTGACGCTGGCAACTGCATCCGCCTTTTTTGCAGACTATTCATTTTATTTTTATTTAGTTTGGACTTCAAGGACGGGCTAGAATGAGGATCTCATTGTTGCATTAAATGGGACTGTCGAAGTGGCTCCGCTAACCTGAAATAGGCAGAGAAATGTACTAATTGTTGGAACTGTTGGAATCAATTCAATGTTTACAAGTTCTATTCGCAAATCGTATTAGTGTAAGACATTTCGCATGTGACGAACGTGACTTATTTTCGCATTGACGATTAGATAAAAATATTGCAGGCAATCCCAAAACTTTAAATTGAATCTAGAAGGAAACTGAGCTTAAATCTTCTCTCTCACAGATCAAAATCCAACTTCATTTGAATATTTCGCGTTGATTGTAAATTGTAATGCACGTAGATAAATGAAGTATACATTTGCAGGTGCTACTCACTCACTTGGCGATAGATGTACTCCTTAGAAGATTCCATCTATCCTATATTGATTTGCGTGATATAATGTTCGAGTTGAACCGTGCAAAATAGTAATTATGATTACGCAACAAACTTCTCGTGTGAGGAAGATGGAAGGCAGCTTATACTTGCAGACATTGTTAATGATTCAATCAGCAACGTGCTGATTGTGAGCCTCTATAAGATTCCGGCTAAGATCTTTGCAACTACGTGCGTAAAATTCGTTCTGGTATTTGACCCAATTTAATATATACGTTTGTTTCAGAGATCTGCGTGCGATATGCATCAAGGAGCTCCCACAAACTTGCTGATAACTGATAAGATCAGAAAAATGCAAAGTCAGAGACAAACATTTTAGTCACTTGGTCAAGTTGATACATCATGCGCAGGACGAAAAAACTAACACGCAGTCATTGACATGCATCTTTATTTGTAAGAATTTGTTTTACTTGGGATGCTCGTATTCTTGCCAAAACTGAAGAGTATGTGTTTTTCTTGAGTTGACACATTAACCAGTGGAAAACAACATTTTTATTCAAAATAATTGATGTAGTCGAAAACAAATAATGAGACCAAGAGTGTGCATCGTCAAATCACAGTTTAGGAGACATTATAGATAGGTACCAGTTGGACCACAATTTTCAACAATCGTATTGGCATATTTGCATAATATACGTGTCATATGTTTGCAAATTTTTAATTGCTCTTCTTAATAAGTAGCAGCGGTTGGTATAGATGTGCATGTCATTCATTTCAATTTAATTTTTCAGATGTCAATTGGATAAAATTGCAATTAATGGAAGTAGGTGGTTGCGTGTTCATAATATTATTCATAAACGTGAGAATATGTACAGGTGCCTCTTTCTATTCAATTGGCAAAGATGTGATGACCAAAGTATTCAAATTTATTCAATGATGGATGGAGAATGGTGGGAGACGACGACACAACATTGATGGTCAGAATTCTTGACAAAAAACGAAGAATTTATTAGTAAGGAATTCAGGTCGGCACAAGGTAGATTTAACTGGATGGAGGATATGACTGAATGAGAACTGAAGATGATATGATGGTGAAAATGTAATCCACCGTCCGTTTGTTGTTGATGAAGTTTTGTGAACAATTAAGAAGGTTCAATCGGGAACAGCAACTAGTTTGAAATTTTAGATGTATCGACGTCTCGCCTATAAATTCGTTTTAAAACTAGTTGAATTCGCAACAAAATGTGACTATAAATGAAGTGACTTTATGCAACGAAGGAGGTAGTGCGTTATTAGCACGCCGATTGTTTAAATTTTCAAAAACGTTAAAAAATTGAATTTAGTTAGGTACGTGAAACAAAAATTATTGTGGGAATTAACTAACACGAAAAGTTAACCGACGCGCGATGGGATGAGTCATGTAAGTATTCAATAGCATACATTACCACCAAAACAATTTTATGATCTGCTGAGCTATATCGACATTGACCGTCTCATCAAGCGTTTACACACACAACGTTGCAAGATAGCTAATAACATCAACAGATAGAAGACAGTCATGCTTGATGCTAGCAATGCTTGAGAAATAAACACGGATATGCCCCTTCAATACTTTCGCTTTAAGAATGATAAATATCTGTTTATTATTCCAGTTCAACAATGAGCGTTTCCTATTTTCTCAATAGTCATAAATAGAAACAATTAAAAAAATAGTATCTTATAAAACAATGCTACATCCTTTCCTACACAAAATAAAGCCATTCCAGTAGTGATACGTCTACCAACGTCACTTTCCAGTGTTTAACACTAGTACAAGCACAAAACCATGTCGATTGTCAACAATCAGAAGTAACGCACACCCACTATTCTGCTGGGCTCAACTTCAACTGCTGGAATGCTTCGTCTTATACTCCGTCGTGCCAGATATGTTTTTTCTAATAAACATATCGATTGAAAAGTTGATCTTGAAAGAAAGAAAGCGTTTAAAACGGGCTCTAAGTATAACATTGATTGATCCAAAAAATAAACATGAACTTTTCGACAACCTGTATTATTATTTATACGGGGCAACTTGATACTCCAAATGAATTGATGTGATCTTCTAGGTTAATTCAATCTTATGTTTATCAGTAAATAGCGTCTGCGTGCAAAAATCAATGCAGGAGCGAGATAAAAAATGAAGAATTCTGTAATTTTTCCACGTGCAAAAACATCGTGAGTTTTAGGCACCAACGCTTGGCTTCTATTTTTGTCTTCGTTAATGAAACGAAGGACGCATTATGTTTTTGACATTTTATCTGCATTTATTGACCTTCAATAAGAAATGGTTTATTTCTACTTGTCATACACCATGCAAAAAACTACTACTAGCTTATGCTAACCTATTGTATGAGTCACTGGTAGCCCAAAAAGTGATCCGCAGAAAACCATACAAAAACTAGCTGTAGGGGAAACTGTATGCAGACTTCTCTGGCATAGCATATATTTCTTGTAATTTTATGCTGTTGTAGCAGCTCCAATAATTCCATATAAAATCACAGACAGTAGTCGGTGATTCAACGATGTAGTAATGAAGTAGGACCCGACTAGACCTTTAAAAAAACTTGAAACAAACCAGCTAGAAACACACCGTTCGTTTGTGCACAACCCTCAACCATGCATTTGTATGCAATGCAGTTTGTGCATACTCGTACCTAAGGAGCTTGGACAACAAAATCATGAATCGTGTGATGGTGGTGACCTTTAGCCCCTCCACAGCTTATGCAATTAAAAAAGCAACGTCATTACATCCACAGTGATAGCGTTGTATAGTTTGTGTGTGGCATAGCAGCGGTTTAAGTGAGTTAGAGTGGACGACAACATTATATCCATGCGTTAACCTTCCATTTGTAAAGTGTCTCTTAATATAAATGCCCATTGAATTTCTGCAGTGAAGAAAATGACACTACTCATTCACGAGATTTACAGTGATTTATTATCCAACTCAAATAGGTTTGCACTTGAATTAATCAAGGTCACTCAATTTCCTGTCAGCTTATTTTTAACCCACCTACCTCTCTTGCTCCTTATTCTTTTCAATATCCATTACATTATGTATGCATCCGTTTAACTAATTCAGACGCACCTCTTTTCTTATATTAAATCTCACACATTTTCATTGAGATTGATTTGGATAAACGGAAATGAGAGCAACTGTATAAATAATACATTATCATTACAGGTTGTTCCTTAAATGTCATGAATTAAATCCTCCCACATCCAAAGTGACGTTGGGTATTATTGTAAATAATATAATGGTTTGTTGTTACATGATCCCACTTCCAATGAATCTGATTTACTTGATGGACTTATTCATGCATGGATGCGAATTTAATTCACCTCAAATCAGTATCAGATCCTTGAACACTTTTCTGCGTCACGAATCTCTCTAACTTTTCATTGTTCTTAGTTTGATGATGGTCTTGCATAAAAAGGAGTATTACGCAAGGAATCATTGTGCAATTCAAAAACAGCATGGATGATAGCAGCATAACATAACAAGCTTGTTCTTGCTCACGGTAGTCTTTCTCATCAATAATGGAACAAACAAATAATAATTAACTGGATTAGTAAAAGTGTTGACGGAAATTAAGTTAAATAACCGTTACTAATTTCTTTGTGTGACCTGACATGACAAAAGACAGATAATCAAGCATAAAGATATATGAGTATAAACACATGAAATCGTACTCGAAATTTGCAGTTAAAAATCGATAGGTTCCAAGTGTAGAGGGTAGGGCATCTCATTGGGTGGTTGGTTCTAGCTACGTTGTGCTACTTGAGTTAATTGCGTCACATATTTAATTTCATTCACAAAGGGTCGATATATGAATGAATACTTGAGTAAGTAACTAGGTATTTAAGCAGACATATGATAATTGGATGCGGAGCTCAAGTACTAAAAGGATGAAAAAGATGAGGCTGCCCTTGTAGTATTGTAATGTTGCTAGTGAGTGACCGATTAAAATGATTTTTGAAGGTACTGGCAATAAATCAAGAACGTGACATTTGGCTAGATCTCGGCCTATGTAATTATAAGCAGTGGAATTGATGCTGGTAGTGGAATACGCACGCTTCGACGAGTAATTACTAACTTTTGTGAAAGATCGCGAGTGGAAAATATTAAATTCAAAGAATTTGAGCGCCGTTCAATACGTCTGAATCGGCGAAACAAATATTCATGAACGCAGGTACGTGATCTCTAGTTGATTACAGTAGTAATAAATAAAATATCAAGAGTTTAAAACTCGAGATAAAGAGTTATATTTTTGTGAGAAAATGCAAATTTTATGTTACATTATGCATCGATTAATTCACTGAAGGAATCATCCAGATACACGCATCTACGCGCTTGGTACTGCCACACATCCCTTTGTTTGGCAGCAGCGTTTTGCTGCCCATTTCATTTTGTCAAATTGAAAATTACTTGCAATTTGCTTTTCTCCGAAAATTATAAATTCTGCTAATGAGCTACATGATATGATACGATGACTCAAGTATGGAATTCAATGAGCAAAGGAAATTGCGGAGGATGTCGAACACAATGAAAAGGAATAATCTCTGCTATAAAACTCGACAAAAATGTATGAACAATGAAAAAAATTGTGACTTTTAATACAAAATTTGCTCCTCAAAAAATTATGTCAACTGCCAAAAATCCCAATTTGCTTTGATTTGCCAAAATTGTTAAGTTAAAAAAATAAGTGCTTAAGTAATGACAATGAGCTTTGGTTACTTGGCAGATTATTACATATAATAGTCATCATGGAGGTCTCTTTTGAACAAGGCTTGCATTGCTTTTCATTACTCATCCCTGCTAACAAAGCATTAGTCTCGTAAAAACGCCTGCTTTTTCTGTAACCTGAACTAAACTAAGCCATCCCAAATTACATGAAATATCAAAATCATCATGTGCGTTGTAAATATTCCAGAGAAATTAGGTGAGGGTCGTTGACGAAAATCTCTGGTTTGATTTGATTACCCTAGTCAAACACCTTAAGTTACCTCTTGTTCTTGTTTTCAAAATTACGAATTGTATTTATACAAACAAAATTAGCAAAGGTATTGCCGAATGAGAATTAGTTACGATGACTCACCTAGTCACAATTGTTTGACAAATGTTCTGACGGCTTGTACACGTTAAAAAACGTAGGAATAGTGATAGTAGATGGAGCTGCTCCTGCCACAAAAATGCTCACAATAACTGCATTGGAATGATCAACAACAATTCACAGGACAATAAATGTGAATGAAAATTACACACGAGTGACAATGACTGCTCTTGTCATCCTCAGCAATTCATTTTCATTATTCCGTTTACTTGTTAACGATTTTAATGTAGGTAAATGTCTCCCTGACGTGACGAGAGGTAGCATCATCCTAGTTAATTGTGGCAATGTTAGTCGAGGTTGTTTTCATAAAGATTTATTTGACAGCTTTTTTAGTTTTTCCCCTTTTTATCAAAACATGGATGGATGATTCCAAAAAATGAAGTGTCAATTCATGAATGGAGAATCTCTTATAATAATCAAAATGATTACATTCCAAACAGCATCATGCTTATATCGTGAATATGTTTTATTCGTAAACTAATATCATTACTTTTACTATTACATAATTCTTTTGTCGTGTTTGTGAGTTGACGATTAGAGTTTCTGGGCTTGGTTGATTATATAAAGACATCTTCTATTTCTAGACGAAAAGTCAGAAAAATATATGCACATGCCCGCGCAAGTTTTATGCAGTTGTTATCAGCTAATTTGGCCGATGTAAGCGTTAAAAATCCCTTATAAAGGCTTCAAGTTGGTTGCTATTCGCAGAATTTCATAAGACTTTAAAAACTTAAAGTTGCACTTAACGCAAATAAAAAATGCTTGTCACAACACAACAAACTTCTCCTTATCTTGTCCCAAAAAATTGCAATCAGTTGCATTGGGCTGCACGACAATACAGAATTTGGATTTGAACTTGCATTTGTGTTGTTTAAATTTTCTTATTTTGGGAAAGTTGGGAGTGAATGACGTGACAGTGAATTCTTAATCAGTCAGCAATTAACTTGTTAGATGTTTGCTAAAGTTGGACTGGAGGACAACAATTATAATATGTCATAAAACCATTATCAATCCATAAATAGAGAAAAACATGAATATACACGGTATGATATTTGTGCTAAAAGTCATTCTTGAGTTAACAATGGCACAAAAAATAATTGAAAAACTGCCACTTGCTGCCAAAGGTCAGGAGATTTTTGGCATTGTAAAGTCACATGGCTAGACATTAGATCAGGGCATTGTGAAATCAACGATGTTTGTTTTGGATTTAAAGGGATTATAAAAATTTTATGGGAATAAAGACGTAAAGGATAGACGCTCTGAATAACCCGATAATACTTTACTCTTAATTGATTACCTACCAGTTAGGGACGCTGTATCGAATAACTTGTGGTTTTCTTTCTGTATAAGTTGTGGGGATGTAATAGGCAGCGTTTGATGTTTAGTTTCAGTTAATATTGCACTTATTAAACAAAACGTGATATTGACACAAATATACAGTACCACCTTTTGTGTTTGCAAACAATCCAGTGTTAAAAACTTTATTTTATTTGTAGTATCACTTTCACAGTTCGAATGCTCAAGAAGTTCCCACTCAGCACCTCAAAAGCAAATGTTAATGCAATGGGTTTGAATTATTTCGCTTTATCTGTTCCATCGACAATGAAATCTTGTCGAAACTCTTCGAGCGACTTATAAGGTTCAACAGAAAGAAATCTGTCAATCCGTCATCTTTGCCGACTTTGCCGCAGGAGATGGATACATTGATTCAACCCACGGACACGTGTTGCATCATTGAAGTTCTATTTCTTCGTTTCTCTTGATGATGATGATTCTTTAAAACATCTTCACAATTAGGATATTATTCAACACAGCACTTCTCTCAGCCAGTATGTCAGTATCAACAAAAACGATCAACTTGCATTTTTCTTGACAAGATTGGAATGTAGTTTTGTTATAATGATTGTTTGCACAAAATACAATCACTTAGTTTGTCACATACGTACCTCTTCTTCTTTTATTCCGTCTTCGCAAAGAAGGCAAAGTCTTGGCAATTGTTACAATGTACCATACGATTTTTTAGTTATTCGTATTACGTATATAAGTACACAAGGAATGATTGTGTAGTAGGTTTTAAGCACGTAAAAATGTTGCAGGTTAAAAGCTGGACTCAGCTCAACAACAATAACAACTTCAACTACGCATAAAAGATTGTTTGTGTAGATCTCAAGTTATTCAGTCTCTCTTTCCTGAGGACAATGGTTAAAGTTTTTTAATATGGACGAAAACGCATGGAAAATCTTGAGAATGAATTCTTTCTCGTAGTTTTTTACCGGCAAAACAGCTGCAGCAGTGTGCAACTCGTTGAAGTACTAAAAGGTGAATAGATTTAAGCATAAAGGTTTTGTGCGTCTAGGAACCACCAAAAAAAGTATTTTTACAGCAAAAGTCAATGGTTTTAGAGTAATTTGGGCACAATGATCACATCATCGCTAAAGGTCGAATTTTTGCTTTTGGAATTCAACGATTTTTTTCCGTCGCGTTTCTAAAATGTATAACTAAAAATTGTTGGGTATTAAGTAGATTCAAACTTAGCACAACGTAGGGCACTACTCACCTACTAGAGGGATGAAATAATACAAGAACTATGAAAAGATCGTTCGGCATTAAAGCGACAACTTTTTACCGACAAAATTTAATATGAAATTTTATTGAAATTAAAAATAAAATCAGTACAAAACTACAGCTATGCTAAATTGTCAAGATATAAATGAAAGCACAATCAACATACAAAACCAATTTTTGCGAAAGATGAGAGCAACTATTATTACAAACACATACGCCAAGCAAGGCACATGTTAGACTGCTAGACTCGCGAAGATCGCAAATGGTATTGGTAGTTTTGTGTTAATGCGACTTTACCTTTGTTGTGTAGCAAAACACCAAACAAAACAAACCAAGTTATTCTTGCATACATAATATTTTACATGGGTATTTATTGTTTGAGTTGGTATAATGGGTCCTTATATTAAGAAAACGATCTCACTATTACATCGTATGTCGCAGATTTCATCGTTGCAGTCACAAAACGATGCTACATGCGTATGGAAAATGTGGTTTTTCAATGTATGTGGCGGTGACTGCAATAACCATGCATTTAAGTTTCTTTAGGCACGTCATGCACATCTGCATGTTAGTAAAGTTTGTATGCACTTCAAGCCTGCACGAACTGTACCCAAACGAATTTACGCTAGGGGCTAATCTAAAATTCATTTTAAAGTTTCTAAGCAAATATCAAATTTCAATTTATTTCGATTAACGTGGTTTTTCAAGCTTGCAATTAGATACGACCAAACAGTTCCTGAAGATTTTGTAACCGATTGGCATATAGCATTACAGTTTTCCATTACATGAGAACTGGGATGTAATATCCAGATCATTTTCGTATTGAGTCAAATCAAGAAATAGAAGCAGTGGATCAAACGATCCGTTATTCTATTCAAATGTCCTTCCTACAGATTGTAAACCACACCACCAACAACGCAAACGAATTATCCATAAGAAATTAATGTATTGCAAAACAATAAATCATTCAATCAATCTGACTGAAATAATTTGCTCCGTCATCCTTTAAAAACTCAAACAACGACATCATTAGTACAGTTCTAACTTTTGATGACGGATCATATTTACATTTTAAAATGTATTGAGTAACCTATCTTATCAAACCCCTACACAATATTCTTTGTCATATTTATTTAACTAAGCGAACGAATGACAAATTCGTTCAGAAAAAATAGATTTAGCTGACTCGAATAGCAATTGACGCTGTAGCTATACAAAAGAGATCTTCCTCTGTAAATATATAAATAAAAAAGTTTTATCACGGAATGGCAAAGCTTCATTATGTAACGCTGCAGAACATAACGGTAAGAAGAAATTTTGTTCATTTGCATAAGGATTGCCTTGTATACCTTCATATTTTAATACGAATGAGTTTTAAGAATTGGAAGTTAAGTACCTACTCCCTGCATTATTTAACCATAATACAACTCAGACTGTTCCTCTAGTCTTAGTTTGTGTCAGACGATATTGTAATGGGTATTGTATGACAACCATAACCATTAAAGGTTTGAGAAAGTTTGTCCTGTTTTATTGCAACATGAATGAAAGTGTGATATTTATTCATCATCCCTATTAGAAGTTGGATATTATTATATTATGCATATTTTGAATAGTACACAACACAGCAATCGATATTATGTATGAAGAAATTTGCTAATCATATTGTTAGCGAGGTGATATACCACAAGACATGAATTTGTAAGTTTAGCTCGTCATCGTCTCGTCTATTCGTCACGCTTTAATATTTTTGGTTTTGTGCCTGAAGAAAAGTATTATTATATTGACTATAGGCAGCCTTGCGGTCATCTTCAAAATGGACAGTGAAAGAACAGTGCATTGTTAAGGTAAAAACAATAGGCATTTAGTAGAGAGGCAGTGTACATTCAATCTCGAGCGGTCCTAATTTGTATGATCCATTCTAAATAATAATGATTCTCCGTATGCAAAATACAATGAAGAAGCTGTGAGCCTACGGGACGAGTTGTTCATTATGAACTCATTAAGCAGTAAGGGTCCATCTATTAAGGATCCTATGTGATTACGAAGTTGGTATGTGGTCTAGGTTCTAGTCTTGTATTGTCATCAGTCAGTTATGCTTGATTTTTTTACCCAGAAAATTACAAGGCCGAATCAAACTATAAAAACATAATTTATGTAAATAATATTGGACAAATATGCTGGCTCACTAGCTCGCAAAATGTTTCACTGGAAAAAACAAGAGCATTACTCATTCATTTGTAGCTAATTTGTGGGGATCATGTCAATAAAACTTCTTTGATAGCAATTTAAATGCAAGAATACATAACTTATCATCAGTTCTTCTACGTCGCTGGTTTAATGTTAATAAAATTATATATGAAGGGAGGCGCATGATTTTTTCATGGACAATTTGACTTCTCTACAAGAGCAAAGTATTATGGGCTATTAACAGCACAAAAAAATCATACAAACATATTGGGCAACCACAACAATAAGGTAATCAAATGACCAGTAGTTCCATTTCCTTTGTTGTTTCTGCCTAGTCTTTCCAAGTGAGATGTTAAAATGTTGGCTTTATTTTTGCCGAGTTTGACGCTCAATAATTGAGTTGAGTTGCTTCTGGTCACCAATTGTATAACTTGTGATAATTTACAAGAATTCATGACAGTTTAAAGCTATAAACATCAGTCGGGGTTCTTGTCTGTGGGAGATTTACGATGATGATCCCCGTTTTTTGCGGTAGTCAATGTGGAGTCACAATATCAAATATCATTGTTGCTTGGGCTGAAGAAGGAAACGAGTTTGAAAACATTGTAACAGATTTGTCCTTCCACACTTGAACAAAGGGAAAATATATCTTCAGATTAGATTCTTTTAGTTCCCTGCTTATTTTGATTTTATTTCTCTAGTTTTCCTTGGGACGCTTATAAACAACAAATCCATAAATCGTAGAAAATTATCAAGAAAAATGTAAAATATTTCGCTTGTACAATCATTGTAAACAAAAGGCTTTCATGCTGAAGAAGAAGAGAAGAGTTTTATTTGCAAAAATTTGCCACTTTGTTGGTCAGAACGATATCAGAAGTGTCATATGCCAAGTTTCACCATCCCTTGACAAATGAATATTTTAAAGCTTCTATCATCTAAAAAGGGGTAAATGATATGATAGGTTGCTGTTATCTCATTTTCGGAATTTTTCATAAGCATTTTTTTCTCATAAAACAAAACCAATGTCAACGTCAAAGGCTAGGCATATATCCATTTATACAAAATGCCTTTTACAGGTCCTAACGAAATCTTTATCTAAAATAATTTTTAGCATTTCGTGATTAAAAATGAATTCCACGTATTTCTTCCACCCAATTGACATCATCATGATCACCAGAAAAAGCTATAAAAATAAACCCAAATATGTTTGTTGGAATGATGATGAAATGATGGAAGCTTTTTTTATTTTCTTTAGTAGTTGACCTCATCCTTAATTCTTCCTTGGAGGCTTGCATTTTCATTCTACAACTAAATTAATCTTACATTTTTGTGAATTCGCGGAAAACAAAATAAATGCTTACTGTCCAAGAAATGAATCGTGTAATTAACACAAGAGTGATTGCAGGGATGTGAGTTCTCTCATTATAGTGATTATTCATCGCAAAGGGCAGCCAGGGTTTAGTACGATTTATTAGTGGTAAAGTTTTACAAAAGAGAAGGTCACGAGTTGCAACTCTTCAGTGGACTAGGTGGTGACGGAGACGGCATTTTTAAATTTAAATATTTTACTATGAATGCAACTCCTGCAATATTTTTCCATTTATGTAAACGCATCTTTATCAACTTGCAGTGATAGATGATCTGTAATTAATGAGAATTATTTCCTGGTTTGCGAAAAAGTATCCAACAAAAAAGGCAGAACCTCCTTCTCTTTTAAATCGATTCTAGCTCTCAGCAGGTGGTAATTTGTAAGCCATGTGAAACCCAAGAGTCTTCTTCGACACATTTAAGCGAAATTCGATTCCTTTTTGCTAAACGTTTTTGTGCATCTCATGTCATCTCATCATCTATTCCGACTGTGCAACCTCTTGATCATTTTCCACTTTTTGTCCTCTTGAAGATGATGATTACTTCATTCAGGAAGTCTTTCATTCTGATTTATACAAACGTTTTAGGGAAATATATACAAAAAAATTGAGGTTATTATAAGAAGATGTTATGGACAATTTTTAGAGTGATGGCTCCATTCAATGTAGTTAGGTATTCAGAAATGGCAACGCTGAGGTTGTGAGGTAGCATCAAACAAGAAAAGGAAACATGATAGTTGACGCAGAGAGGAGCATCTTCTTTTGTAATGAGGTAAACATTAGATCAAGTGGATAATGACTGTTATCTGTGCGTGATGTTGGTTCACTTAATCGTACGTCCCTATCGATGGTGGCCTTCACATATTTGAGAACCAATTGTTTTTTGCAGAAGAAATGAACCACAGAAAAACACTCTCACAATCATACCCCATGTTAATGTAATGGAATCTTCACCGTATTCTCTTCTTCCAGGATAGACTTAAGGGTTGTAGATGTTGAAATTATCAAAATCAAACTCTGAAAGATTTATTGGAGACCTGTTATATGATTATCATCATTAATAATCGGCAATATATTTATTGCCTCGCCATTTCAGGGTTCAAATTCAATGTCACTTGTTATCTAAAATAAATCAGTAAACAATTTTATCCCAACATAACGCTATAAGTCTGATCAGAGTTTCTTCAATTTCAACATAACTTGTGGAGGATGATCTAAATGTAGTAAATTGAATTAGTAGTAGATAATTACTCTCAACCTTGTAACACTACAACCTATAATGCATATAGAATTAATTCGTACTGATATTATAAAATAACGGAATCACAATAAAGCAAATATGTTGGCATAGGCCATAGGCATATTTAAAGCAATTCCTTTTCCTTCTTCCATTTCATTCAAGTGGAGGATAAGGAATTCGGCATTAAAAGCTTTCGTGATGTAAAAACACAGCATGCCGAGTGTCACATCAGGAAATTAATGACTACCTTGGCTTCACAAAGGACCGTGCCATTCTGACACTTTTAAAGGCAACCTTATGCATATGTAAACGTCGCTTGTGGTGAATCCAATCTTGTAGTGACAATTTTTCATCTGAAAGTTCACCAAAAGCGTGTACGCATTGCATTGATAAATTAAGGAATTAACTACAATATACACGCAAAATCACTTGCTTCGATTACGACATAAGTCGTAACTTAAAGTGCATTCGAGTCATAAATTTACTATTTAAAAACATTGTAGATAACATGTAACATGCAATTTTTACAAGGTTAAAGCTCATCGTCAACAATAAAGAAGTTCATGCTGTACATACCGATTCCTACAATATACACGCTTTAAGGATGAACAATGTCCATTATTGCTACATAAATATATTTAGTGATTTATATAAAATATTGATTTTCTTTCCTCTTCACTGCGGTAATAAACTGACGTAGACGGTTGAAGATGACAATGAACTGACAAGCACGATGATGATAAGTATAAAATGTATGCAGGTTTCAGCAACCTTGTGATTAGTAGCAATATTATGGATTTGACAGCCATTTCATTTTCAGAGGTCGCGACTATAGAATATTTGGAAAAAATATTTGAAAATCACGAAAATGACATAAAAACTAATCTCCAATTGCAACCTAATGACTAGACTAGAGATTTAACAAAAAAGAAGCATGATACACGACCAGCGAATCATTTTCAAATGATGAACTGCGCGTGAACATTACAAATGTTGATGGCTATTTCAAGGGAGCATGCATTTGCGTTATATTTTATATACCTGTTTTGCAGTTGCAAGGTCATCGGATGTATTTCCAAATATTTATTTACGTGACGTGCTGTTTAATTTTAAAAAATTAACAATAACTCATTAACACTTAAATTTTTCTACTAAAGTTAAGCACAAACCCATTGAATGACTGACGTTTTGTTAGTTAGATAGGTGAGGGTCGTCCATCACATTTCCCACTCAATAATATTATGAAATGCAGTTAGTAACATCCGATTATGGTGAAAACTTGATTTGATTTTAGGGTCTTTGCAATTAATACTGTTTAGTATTCAACTAACATCTAAAATTGTCAAAATTTTGGGTTACAATAATCATTTAGCTATCAATAAAATATTCAATTTACCCTAAGCTTACAAAGCAAATGGCGTTGCATGCAGCTCATCCTGAAAATTGGTTAAGGTCATTATTACACCTGCAGCTATTAACACTTCCAAAAAACGTCAAAAATATCATGTTTTAGACTATTTATATTCTGCTCATCACTTCCACAAATGTTGAATAGGTAGTTGAGCATATTTATTTGCATTAATATTAAAAATTGATTGGGTAATAGTGAATTGAGGTGAGAACTCTGCTATTTTACAACCTTTCTATAAAATTTGGCATTTTCACATGATAATTAGCACAATAAAATGGAAAGGTCTGGGTTGCTATTATTTTCATCACTTAAAACTCTAGTTTTGCATTGCCAGCATCTATTTAGTCTCAGCGTGAATCGTGACATGTCACTTTAACTCATTTTCTTCCAAAAAATATGATATGATATATGAATATTCTTAAAAGTCATGCAATGTTGGAATTTTGGTGTAAAACTGACTGAAAACAAAATTTGAAAGGTAGCTTCATCAGCGTCAGCACGCAACACCCTTATTTTACGAAGATCAGCTAGTCAACTGACGTTTATATGCTTTCTTCGTGATGTTCGGATGGATGAACTGATGAGCTACTGATAAAATAATGAAATGAAGATGATTCAAGCACATGAACAAGTAATAATTTTAAAATATGCAACAAGTAATTCAAGTTGCAGCCCACCAACCCCCACAAAAATTGCAGTTGAGTGAGTGATTACCGTTCACAATGCAATTTTTGGGTGTAATCATCATTATTTACGGCAAAATATGAAAATGGGTAAGCCAAGTAGGCATCACTCTTTTGGTGGATTTTGCAATATTGGGTAATACATTGGCATGCATATGGTCTGGTGATAGATAATATTTTAATTACACAACAGAACAAAGAAATAAATCTTCTTCGCCACCAAAAAGGAACTTTTTACTGCGTGATCGTCGATTCTTTTGAACAATTGAGTTTTTAGTACTTAGCGAATAAAAAAATTTGCGAAATCAATAGTAGCCTGTCATTTTGTACATGAATAAGTATGATAAGTCGAAGATGTGTGAAACTTGTAAAAAAGTTTTTTTTGCTAAACATTCACTTTTACATTTGCATGATTGGCTGTCAATACGGCTTCTGAATGAATTACTTTTCACATCACGGAGTTCTACTACAAAAAGAGGTCTACAGTTCTCAATTACGAACATTATGACGTAAAGCAACGCATTATAGAAATGTTATTTTTGGATAACCGAAGAAAATGAAACTCTATTATTGTTTGAACTTGCTTTTAGTTTTCATTCAGAGTTTTTATTACTTGTCAATTTGGAACTCATGTTTAAAATGAATAATCATTCTATCTATCTAATCCCCTTCCTGAGCAGCGCCTGTGCATAAAACTTGTCACTCCGCGACTTCAGCTCTTCCCTGTTTGGAACCTTGGAATCAATAAGATCTGCATCCGGATCCGAGTCGTCATCCACCTCCACTTCCTCTGCACCCCCGACTCTGACCAACCTCGCATGCACATTTAACTTGACATACGCCGCATAGCTCCTCTGGGGTTGTGATCCTTCCGGAAACTCTTTTCTCAATCCCTCCACGGAATCCACCAATCCTTGAACTTTCTCCGAAATCTTTTTCATCATCAGCCTAATATCCTCCTGCTTTCTACCGAGAGGTTTCTTCTTCCCCTGGTTAAACATTTCTTCCACGCTCAGCAAAGAGAAGCGGAGGTCACAAGCTGTCGTCCCTTTCAAATGTCTTTCCTTTTCTTTGTGCTGCACCTCATCTTCCTTCTTCGCAATCTCTTGCTCCTTCTCCACGCACTTCCCAGCAAACTCCTCTTCTTCTTGAATTCCCGTGTAGCGGAAGTGCTCCAGGATGAGCTGCATCCTGTATGCAAACACTGCCGCATTTCTTCCTTGAGGGCAAGCTCTTCGTTCAACACTTCAGTAACTTTTCTCACAGTTTTGAGCCTCTTCGGGCAGTAGCGGAGGTCAGGAACGCGCATAATGTCCACAATCTTGTTGGCCCGCTCCTCATAGTCTAGAACTTGAGCTTGCTTCACTTTCATCTCTTGAACTTTTTGTTGCATCATTGTTGAATCAGCTTGGCCAAATGTGGATGAAGTCCCATGATCTAAAGCTCTTCCTGTTATGCTCGTCCTCTCTTTCGGATTGTCTTTTGTCTGATATTTGGCTGTATTCGCATCTAGCGCTTTTTCCACTGATTTTTTCATCTTGTTCATTTGACCTCGTCTCTGCTTCCGATTCGCGGAGGCTTCCTCTTCAACCAGCTTCATTTTCTCGAAAGCCTCATCCCTGAAACGATTGGCGTCATCCAACATAACTTCCAGCCCCGCTAGTTCCTTCTTGAGTTGATTTAGAGAGCGCTCCATGTTGGCCATCATATGGGGCCATTTACCCCTCTCCCCCTTGAGAAAAACGAGAATTTCCCTGTATTTATTGTTGAGAAGTTTACAAGCGTCCCGAGTTGCCTTCGTGTTTTCAATGGCAGATTCCAAAGCGATCCGATCATCCTCTGCTTTTCGTTCCCAAGGCTCGGTTCCAGGAACGGGACATGATTCCAAGAAGATAACTTGGGTTTCCGCTTCCTGCAACTTGTTCTGCATGATGCGAAGTCGGTGGAGACCTTCATTGAGGGTTTTGCAGGCGTCAAAAATCTTGTCGTCCAGCCAGTTTATCACGTACTCAGCGTCTTTCTCGGAAACAGCGAGTTGGAATAAGCGATAGCTTCGGAGGGCCTTTTTCACTGCAAATTGCTCGGCTCTCAGTTCATGCTGGAGGTCTTCCCGGAGTTTTTGGTTGAGCTCGGTGAGTTCTGTGATCATTGTGGCGGCACCAGCATTCGTCTCGGACACTTCCTCCAGAAGAGCCTTGTTGTATTTCTCTGTCAGATTTAAAAGCATTTTAATGCGTGGGTAATTCTTCGTTTAAAAGTAAATTCATGTTAGAAAACAACAGACCTTTGAGAGATATCTTGGCCCGAAGATTATCAATCTGATCTTGAAGGGGAATAGAGGTATCATCATCAAAGCTTGGGTTTTCATCGGATTCATTAGGCTTCTTGGCGTAGCGCCCACAACCTTCCCGGGAGCTGCGTAAATATGACATGTTGATTCGGACGGAAGACCCGATAGGCTAGTGCTCAGGAATTGAAAAGATAAAAAAGGGAAATCAGGATGAAAACTACTTAAATAAAATGTGTGGGATTGTGTATTCTCTATATAGCCTAAATTAATAGCTTAATCAATAGAGTAAAGCGATAAGGTAATGGCTATGTTATCGTAGATCTATACTAGATTTTAGCTACTATTTAGACTAGCGTACGTGCCTACTTACAGAAATATGGAAGGAGATAAAATCTACTTTATGAAATTTTGATGAAAGGAAAGTAAAATGGAAGTGTAAACATGTCTCTTTGGATACTCATTATTGGTGCGGTGCAGTTGGTAAGGTAAGGACAGCATAGGGTCATAATAGATATGCGTAGTACCTAAACAAGTAGAAAGATCTCTTTCTACTTATTTAGGTAGTATCCAAATAAGTTGACTAGCAGTAGTGGTGGCTGAATCAATTTTTAATGGAATTAATTAAATTCGGTTACATGTGAACATGTGTGTTACATGTGTGTTATATAATCGAACGACCGAATGACAGGAAGTCGACATGTCACCTACATTAACTTAAAAATAAATTCTTTACGGGAGAAATTTAGAATGGCTAAGAAACCTTGCAAGTCATACTAACAAGCTGATTCTTCAAGCTGAGCGAGACTTCCATACATGCTTAAGGTTAAATTTTGTTCTGACTTTATATAAATGTCATTAATTAAGTGCATTCATATGCTTAGGTTATATTATAACCGTTATCAGTATCGGTTGTCAGTTTGCAAAAATTATTTTATTGTCTTTCTCCGCAATATTTAACCATGATAAAATTCGTGCATGCAGCAAAAATTTATGTTTTTAGCGAATAAGTTCTTTAGCCACAACTTGAATTCCAGACCAGGTTTCAATAGCAGTGTCCAAAATTTGATCTGGAGGAAGAAGGAATCCATATCTTCCAGTGTCTCTTAGCTCAATTGTGTACACCCACTTGAATCCTCCTTCTCCCTTAGCCCAATCCCGACTGGAGCCTGATGACAAGTCTAAACACGAAAAAATGAATTATTTATGAAAAAGTTCTGGAAACTACTTGAAATTCGTCTCCAATTAACTTACAAAGAATAGCTCCAGCGTTTCCAACGGTGTAGTCCGTATTAAAATGACCCTTGAGCGCCACAGCAGCTGCATCTCCTACCCTCTTCAAATCAGCGTAATCTTCAGGAGCTCGTTCTGTATATCCATAAGGTGTCATCCACAGTTGGCTGTAACTGTGCAGAGTAATAAAAGCCTGCCAGTTCACATTAGTCTGTGCCAGAATCCAGTCTTTGACGGACAGCGTTTCTGGTTCGGAATATGCCACCTTTCCTCTGTAAGTCTCGGAACAAGGAGTTCCACTGCTTCCCGCACCTCCAAATTGGAATCCAAAGTTTCTATTTGCATCAACGCCCCTGCAACTTGTGGAGTTTTCAGTGGACCTGGTTCGTCGCCACATGCGGTCGGCCTGGTGGGTGTAAACGTGTCCGTCTGGGTTGATATATGGGGCAAAGTAAAAATCAATGTTGGAGAGAAGGTCCGAATAGCTTGTGGCGTTGTTGACAAGCTGGTTCATGACGTACGTGATGACCCCAGTGGTGATCCATTCTCGGGCGTGAATTGCTGTGAAATTTTAATTTAAAAATTAGTAAATTCCTATTCATTTAAAAACCTGTAATTTTTCACTCACTCGCATCAATCCAAAATGCTGGCTTTCCCGAGCCACCAGTGGAGAGCTTGTAAACAAACAAATCCCGTCCTTCAAAGGATGTTCCATACTTTTCAGAAGTGAGTAGCGAGTTGTTTGCAGCAACTAAGGTGGAAAGCCATTGATTAACTTCCTCCCAAGTGTGGTAATTTTCCCAGTCCATGCCACCCTGGCTTGGTCTCATTCTCATTTGTTGCCTTTCTTCAAAAAGAAGTGGTTCCAAATCCTCAATCATTATAGAAGTCTGAATTCCTGCCTTTCCAAGAAATTCCGCCACTTCCGCGTAATCAACGGGGGAAACCATAACGTCAGCAAAGCCACCTGGTCGGGGATCTTGCCAAAAGTCATATTTATCTCGGTTGGCAAGCTCAAGAAGGGATTCGAATTGAGCCTGGGTTTCGGGTATAGCACGAATGACCTTGTAGCCATTATAATGCTTTACACTCCCTTCTTCAGGAGTTGGATAGCAAAATGCTACATTTGTGGCTAGAGCAGCCACAATTAAAATTTTAGTAAACATTTTTTACAGTTATAGAAAACCTGAAATAAAGCAATCCAATCTCAGGCAAGAACTGACTGTAAATTAATGTAAAATTACATTATCCATGAAAATCCTTGATCAGATCATATTTTATCAGTTTTTCACACGATAAACAAATTCAAGTGGTTTGGGTTTTGATTGATTTGAACCTCTGTCCTGTCTGTTTCATTATGTTTCTATCAGAAGAACTGAAGTGACATATCAGCTTCACATAATTTATCACGTCATTGCGTTACATAATGAGCCGTCCTTTTCCTTGTGTTGAACTTCATTAATGATTTGTTTGCTAGACATAATGATTATATAATCTTCTTTCATTAATGCAACCGATTTGAAATTATTAATGAACTTTGGTGGGCGTGATGATTTAATGACTCTATAAACTCATGCATTAATACAACCTGTCACTATTCCGACTGGATTTTGATGCCCCTCACTCTCCTCGACCAAACCACCAGAAAAATGGTTCTCTGCAAACAAAATCGTAGCACAATGGCAATTCTATCCCTTCCAATTTTGCTAAACGGCCCCGCAATGATTTTGAGAGGAGGACAAGACCTCGCAAACTTCTGATACCACAAACTCTTCCCACAGTATTTAACTGACCATTGTGTCTTAATCGATTTGGTGAGGGTGACAACACGACTCGTCATCTCGAGCATGATGAGGAGAAATATTGAAGTTAAAACGAGGATGAATGGAAATGCGATATAGACAATTGTGGGTAATTCATCTTTCAATTCCACAGTCGCAAAAAGGCAACAAATGATGATAACCGATGAGGAGAAAAACATGTTGGGAAGGAGTTGCATTTGGAAGCAGTCATGATATAAATGAAGGAGGATTTGCGTTTGACGGTAAAGCACAGAGCCGTAGATCATCGAGGAAAGGTTCTTCAACTGGCCTGAAGAGGCACTGGCTTGATTTGCCTGTTTAAAGAGAATTTGTGGTTAAAATGCGCAAATTTTTCGCATTAAATAATAATATTTTTGTAACCTTATTCTGTTCAAAAATCTATTTAAAGACTTTGTCAAGTAAATCGCATAAACTGAGAAAAAGGCACAAATTCCACCAATCGGAAGAGTGAAAATGACTTCCAAACAATAAATGCATAGTTTGTGGTGCCAGGATGCAAGGCAATTTCCAGCGGCATCGCGGAGCAGAGCTGACCCGAGAAATTGAGGTGCGCAAGGGGCAAGCAAACAAAATAGTGGGAGGACAAATGGAATTCCAGATGTTTGGAGGAATAAACCACAAGCGACAACGTTTGTTGCACCCGTGAGCGGAGCTGAAAGGATAAATAAATTATAAAGTATGAGCTGAGCTGTGCCATTATGGCGTGGACGTTTGACAATATTTTTTTCTTACGAATGGCGTGCCTTCTCTCAAACTCGTAAAAGGCGTTGAAAGTCACACTAAACTCTTTCATTTTTATGATGGGATGAAGCGTCAGAAAACTCGCAGCAATGAAAACAGACAACCACAAAAAGAAAATGACTCCGAGTCCCAAACCAATCTGGTTGGTTTCAATTTGATATAATAATTTTAGAACTAGGAGTAAAGTCCTCAGCCACAATGCACAACACCAAAAATACCAAGTGGAAAGTTTTTGCTTTTGTTTTGGCACCATTTTCCCAAACTTTCCTACTTCATCTTCCCAATCGAAGGGAATTAGAGAGACACTGGATAACAGCCTTATGCTGGCTTTTAAAATTAACAAGAAGTTTAACTTGGAAATGTTCTTCATTGCGTCCATGCCTTGTAGGCTGTGAAAACGGGAGTATTTTAGTCTTTTTCTGATTGAAATTGGCATTCCTGAAAGGAATCTTGTTTTTGGGTATAAATCGAATTGTGAAAATTACATTCCTACAGCCACAACAGTCCAGTTTCTTTTATTTGCAGGGAAGAAAAAATAGGTTGTTATTCTCAAAGCTTTATGCTTCAACTGGCGGAGTTGGAGGAAAGGAGTTGCTCCCAAACAATTATTTATTGGGATTGTCTCTGGTTTTTTTCGCATGCATATTTACGATAAATGAACCAGAGCCGGTACAGCAATTAATGAATGGATAATGAGGGAGTGCCACAAGTTTGGTAATTTACTATCAAATATGGAGCAGTTTATTTTTGCACCCACACAAATATTTGTGTACAGCTCAGTATGAGAGTCGCAATTTTCTAAATAAACTCGGCCCGCTGATGACATTTTCTCCGTGTTATGAATGCAAAATACGAAGTATAAGATGGTTGGTCAGTGTTCGCAAAATTGATGAGAAAGATGTTTGAGATGATATGGCATGTTGCACGAAACGTGACTCAACATTGAATCCAGTTGCTTGAAGTTTGCACTAACGTTTTGCATTAATAAAATGGAGAATTGGATTTTAACTATGTAAAAACAATCACTTTCATCACTTGTCAAAAAAATGTCACAAAATGATCAAGCGACACTTTTGACGGATGTCACCATGAATTATTATTTAAAAAATTAAATATTTTCTATGTCACGGTTTTCTTTTTGTACAGCACATAAATAAATATGCATACATTTTCCGTTTACGTATCATTTTGCCCCAAAAGTAACAAAAGTTAATTATGGTTTGACAACAACTTGTTTCTGCTCGATCAATCAGGTGGCTAATGGAATAAAACTGGGTATGCGATATGAATCAGAAATTATCTTATTAACTGCTCCGGTTCTTGTAGTCAAAATTGCCAATAATTCCAATTCTCTTTGACCAGGAAAGATAAGACAAAACCAACTATTTTAATTAAAATAAGTATCAAAGCTGTCACACAGTATAATACTTTCTAATTTCATTCAGTCGTCTAGCCCCTGCCCCTAAAGTTTGAGAAGTTTGGATGAATTCTGTCTAAGCTTGCTTTCAGCAGTTTGCGACAGGTAGAAGATTTTTCTGTGTGATATTCAAAAATTATATGTTGTCCCGTTTTACAAGGGACAAACAAGCACTCGTGCGTATATCGATAGGATATGGACGTAGACTCAAAAAATAACGATGTACATGACTTCTATTTAGACATTTTTCTTTAATTGTATAAAATACATGGATATATTCGATTGGTTTTGGAGTATAATGACATGATATGAAATAGTAATCAAATGCAGACATGAAATCATTAAGTAGCTATACAGCTCATGTCATCACATTGTTCCAGGAAGTCCAGATGATATCTTCTTTTGCCACCAGGGAAGTGGAGGTTTTTTCATGAAATCGTTCGGGTAGATTTCCAGTTGGCAACTTTGATGTGGGGCTAGCCATCCGACCTAGAGAAAATAATAGGTGTAACAAAGTCATTCAAAGTTTAGTGTAATGAACACGCCAACAAAATAAATTCATGAATTAAAAAAATGATATGTGAATATAGGTCATTCACCATAACACTACCCCTCCTCCCCACGGTTGGGGGTTATGTTACGGCCAGGGGCATGACGGCAGCAGTAGTTATCTACAGCAATGATAAGAATCACACCATCATTACCATTACATAATTGTATCCCATTATATTTTAGTACCACATTCTTTCTAAAACCCTTACTAATCGGCTCAATGAAGTAGTCCCGAATGCTGCAACGGTTCCTGGTGCAACACTCTCCAACCGGAGCGACTTCAAAGCCTCGTTGGTACTTCAGCCATTCAACAGCTCGGTAGCTTGGCTTTCGCATTGCACCTCTTGTCATTCCTGAACAAATCCATTCTCTGTGAAAATAAATGATATGATTATTATTTGAAACCAGAATTCCATTTATAATCATTTGGGAAGTTTATAGTTTGAATGCGTACTTGTATCTTTGCCCCCATTCCGTTGCAGGACCGTATTTCATGAGCCAGTTCTTATGGCCCATGAATTCCATATATGCCTTCCATTCTATGTCGTTCGCATCTAACCACCCTAGATAAGATCGTTCTGGCTTTTTTGATTTGTCAAACTTGGCATTCAACTTGGCTTGAGCTTTGGAGACTGTCCTCGATTTGTTTTCTGACTGTTTCTTTGAAGTAACGGAGGAGGTAGACTGTTTCTTTACACTGTCTTCCAGAGCTGGTGGTGGAGTTTCCTCCGTGGGCTCAGCCGTTGTTTCTTGAGCTTGCTCCTCTGCCATGTTCGTTTACAATTTTTGAGTTCGAGATAGAAGTAAATTATAAGCTTTATTCGAGTTGGGTCAATGTTTTATTGGGTTTGGTGTAATTGCTTTGCTTTCCTTTCCGCATCGTTATTTGTTTTTCAAAAAAATTAACGAGCACCAAATATTTTAGCTAGCATCTAGCATCAGCCTATGGAAACCAATATAATTTTTTAGCCTTTACTGGAAATGGTGAAGGTGTATAAGTATTTTGAAATGGCCTTGTTGAACGCCTTTATGCGCAAAAGATTTTGAGATAAACCTCCAGCTCCTTCCTATACAACTATTTTTCATTCCAAATTATCCGTTTTCATACAACTTTAATGGGACTTGGTCTGGAGAACTATTAGTCCCAATGAAATGAGAAACGTGACATGCCACAACCAAAAAATTCATTCTAGACGGAATGGGCTGTACAAAAACATCAATTAATGACATTCCAGTAAGAAACTCGTTCTTCATAAATATTTATTCCGCACTGCATAATACATTTATAAACTTAATTTTCATTTGAAATGTCATTAGATATGGATCTTAGAGGACATTCTCCTTTCCCTAAGCTTTCCCAACCTTCTCTCCGCCCATGCAACCTGTCGTCAATGGAACTCCATCACTCACGAGCAGATAGGGCAGCTCGCCATCCTCAACATCAAAATGGACAAGAGCCGTGCCTCCAAGCAGTTCCGTCGTGGAAAATGGAACCCTTCCCTCATCGGCGATTATGAAGAAATCCGAGTTATTCCAAAGCGGCGCAACGCATTCATTTTCGGGAAAGCCCTCACCTGGCACACCAGCTCTCTCCAACATTTTAGCAAAGTGGTGAAGCTCACAGTCTTCGAAAATGGCTCCTTCCTCCACTTCATCCATCGCTACATGGCTCTCCTTCCCAACGTCAAGTATGTCCAGCTGCGGGAGCTCAAGTATGATGAATCTTCAGCAGATTACGGGTATTCTTATTCCAGCGTTCGCCAAGCGTACTCACGTGTAACCTCCCATGAAACAACGTGGTTTGAAGGGATGGAAAATGTACTCAAGCTGGAAACTCTCCGAATCCGATTGTATGACCGGCTTGCCACCCTAATTTACATGAACTTGTTTACTTTTCGAACTTGCTCGTTGGCCAATTTGGAACTTGACTTTTCCAAGCTGTTCGGGCTCCCTTTGGTGCGCTCTCAACTGAATGAGATATATTCAACGATGACCACCATGATGGAATATTGTCATGAAACCCTAAAACAGCTCCGGATCAAGTGGGCCATAAGGGTAGAAACGGAGTTGGATTTTACTCGAAGTGATGAAGATGTGGAGCCCTTCATTGAGTTTATGTTGGCTTTGAGAAATCCTGTTTGGAAAAAACTCCACCTTCAACAACTCTTCCTCTCCTTTCCAAATATTAATTTTGGGTTTAGCATCTGCGATGCCACCTTAATTCCCTTTTTGCAGGACCAGGAAGCAACGTTGAAGCGAGTGAGCTTTGCTAGAGTTACGCCTGGTGTGGGGATAGCGGACTTTCTGAGGAATTTTCCAAGCACGGTGCTCCACAAGTTTGAATTTGGATTCCATTTCAATAATTTTGACCTCTCGACCCCACAACCCGTATCGGTTATTCGCGGAGTGGAGCTGCTCGTCGTGGAAGGGACGAGGGTTGATCTGCCAACGATAGCAAGGGTTAACAGGGGCCGTAGAGAAAATGGACTAAAGTATTATATGAATCTCAAGATATTGAATGCACAGGGAAATTTTGGGTTGGCAAAACCGGATATGGTAATGCTCACCGATTATTTTCACACTGTGAGGACGCTCGAGCTGATTGATAACTGTGGGGCGAACAAGTTGCAGATGCAGTTTACTGACCAAGATTTCAACCTCATTATGAGAAGAATGAGTAAACTGATGAGTTTGAAGATGTCGAATGCTTCTAAATTAACGGATATGGGACTAACCAAGATTCCAGAGGAGAGGGTGAGGTATATGAAGTTCGTTGGGGCTTACTATCGAACACAAGATGTGGAGGCGCCTGTTGCAAAAGCCAAATGTATGCAAAATTGCCTTTTATGCTTTTCTGATTGATTTATACATGAATTTACTGGTTTTTCTTCAAATTTTCCAACAGCACTGAGATATTTAGACCTTCGGGATCTCCCGCCTACAGTGTCGGATATTTCAGTATTCTTTGGCTTTCAGCATATCAAAAAGTTGGAGAAAATATCGTTTCATGGGGCGCACTACGTAATTCTGGGGCAAGCAGATACTGGAGCTGAGAAATCACAAGAACCCATTTTTTCAAGTAATTTTTAAATCAGCAGAAGATGAATGTCTCACAGAAGGAAACTACGTGCTTCCTTGCATAGATTTCCCATGAAATGAAAACAATTATGTGTGTTGGTCTGTAATAAAGTCAGTATGATATCGTGTCCCATCAAAAACCCAGTGCTTTATTTTTTAATCATTTCATCCTTCAACAAAATGTGACACAGTGGAAACTACAGTCACAATTATGCACCTGGTAATCACAGTCAGGAAAAAGTGGCTGAGATAAAACATAACGACAAGGAACACCGTGGGAGATGCGTAGTTGTATAAAGCATGTGTTAAGTAGCCTCGATTCACATCAACCAGCACATTTGTGTCGTCTTTAAAAGTAACGAATGTGAGTTCAGGTGGTGGATTTTCTTGAGTTGGAAATTTGTAATGGTCGCTGGAATCATTGAGGAAACGAAAGGTTGCTGGTCCAGTCACTCCACAAATGAACCAAAACAGGGCAAAGGTGGATAAGAAATAGCACACTCCGATAATCTGGAATGTGCAAAATTAGGAGCATTAAGTACGACATAGACGTGCCGTGAATAAAAGTGGTTTCCAATTTTGCATACCGAGCTAATGACATCCAGTCTGATGCTGCAGTCTGGAGGTTTGTATAAAATCCGCAAAATGCCAGAAGAGTGGCCCAAAACTGACCAGGGAATGAGTACAAGCAAGATGAAGCAGGAGGAGTAGGTCGAAATTAAGGCTGGGTCTGCAAACAGGTGAATTGCACACAGTCCTGCGAACATCAGAGAAGGGCAGAAGATCAGTAGTTTTAGCTCAGAAATCTAAATGACGTAATTTATGCAATAATATATTTTAGTCAAAGAAGCTATCTATAGTGATAAAAAATTTTGATGTAGGAGAAAATTTAAGATCATACAGCAAACTTTTTCAGATACTTTGCTTCAAGATCATTTAGGTCGTCACCAGGTTTGAAAAAATCAATATAGATGGCTAGTGGCAGAAGGGAAATGATCATGTAGTATAAACCAGCACTTTCAGATTCCAAAGGTGTTGGATACATTGTAATTTAATCGGATGAGATAAAGGTATACAAAACAAAACGATAAATGGATCCTCCTACATCTGGATGGTGATAATAGATGAGTGAGTTGGCTAAAATATCCTTCTAAAGATATGAATACGGATAAGGATCATGCGTCATGGTAATGTCTCAGGAGCAGTGACTGCAACCGACCTCGGGTCAGTGACTTGGTGTCGGTGATGAGACCGGTGCCAACGAAGAAATATCCTTTTATATGTCAATTTAATAACTTATTCGCTCACGGTATACTCACCTAGTTCCTAACTATTTTGTAAGTCTTCAACTGAATTCATGCTGACATTTAACTAAGACAAATTTTTACTATAGTATGTGCACTAATCAGCCTTAGACTAGTAGTTTGCAGACAGATTTCCTTGCAAGTTGCAGACGCAATTACATGCCTTTTCTCCAGATATAATAAACTGGGTGGAAACTACCGTGTATGAAATAATCAGGCCAATTACCTATAAACATAATATACAATTTATAAGCAAACGAGGGAAACTTGGGTTGCATAATGATGTAATCGAATTTCTACCAAAATACTTACCGTAGCCATAAACTCATAGCTGATAACATAAAAGTTTCCAACCTTCAAGGACAGCACGCTCATTTCCCGGTCAATATTTAAGCGGATGATGCGATCAGTATCAATTTTGGATGAGAGTTTGCTGTTCAAAAGCTTTGCATGAATGTTTGAAGCCTGGATTCAACAAACAAATAGATTATTATAGCAGATGTATAGTAAAATATGCATTTTTGTTCAATTCTTGTAGCAATATACCACATACCTGACGATGAACTTCACTGGGCATCCCCAGAAAGATGAGGAGCGACAAGTATTGACGCAAAGAGTGAAATATCATAGTAGCAACTTGTTCCTCGGCGTTGGTAAAAGCTATGCTGGTTTGAAAAGCAAAAAATGGAATGTAGAAGCCAAGCGAGAAGAGTAGAATGACTGACAAAAGTTTGTTTGTCTTTTCCATGAGGGGCTTAAGTACTCTGTATTTCGAAAGAACCTTTTTCAGATGAATGCACATTGGCTCATCAGTTTTTTCTGAAGTTTGTGTCATTTCGATCTCATTACAAGAACAGATCATCATGGTATCAAGTTCACAATTAAATTTGTGAAGAAATAAAAGCGCCGTAGTGCAGATAAGAAGGGGTAAACCTTCCGCACTATAAACAACGATCATGTTTGCCGGAGTGGTTAGTATTGTTAGAGTAATTATTATGATATCAATGAATATTTGTGTGCTGGGAGAGCCAAATGGAAAGATTGATCTAGATTGTGCTAAATTTCTGTTCCAAATACTTTCCCAGGTCAGGAAATCCTTGAAATTTTCATTTCCAACAAAAATGAATATGACAGCGTGAATCCAAAAGACGATGTTGGTGAACCAGATCAAAGTAAGAATTGTCTGAAATAAATGCATATGAAAGTAATGTATTTTCTGGTAAATAATTTAATTTCATCATATTAAAATTGTGTCGGGCATTACCCAACGGTACAAGTTGGTTCTCTTTTGTGAAGGGGAAGCCTCCTCAAATTCAAAAGTTTGCACCGCTGATAAAATGTCATCTAACTTTGAATGCATTCCTCTTATCAAATGCAAACTAATTAGAAATGCGAAAAAGTGGGAAATGTTTCCAGCAAATCTAGTTAAGACCTTGTGATGTATTCCAGTAGAGGTTGAAGTGCCAATTTCGTTGAGAAAGATGATTGACGTCATGATAAGCTTTTGCAGCAAGAATCCAGTGAAAATTGTGTAAAGAACCTGCAATATTCCAATTAAATTCTATAGTTCATCAAATGCACTAAAAACCTCCCTATTATTAAATTTTTATTTTTACTGTAAAAATACCAGTTGGCGTCGAATACAACGGAGACTCCAATGTTTCCCATTTGTCCTAATCCGGTACGGCATAGCACCCACGAAAAAGCAGAAATCTACAAAATATTGAAGTGCAATGATAATATGCCTAGCTTCGTCCACATTTGCTAGTTTGTGTTCTTTTGAAACTTGTTCTTTGTGTTTTAGAAATGAAGCTGGAGAAGATACAATGGAAACTGGGGCTAGTGACGAGGGATTGATGATGAATGGGAAATCTTTCAAAGTTTTTCTTTTGAGATTGATCATTTTAATGACTTTAAAATAGGCTGATAATATACGAAATTGGTGATTTAAAAATGAGTGCCAAGAAGTTGGGCGGAAATCACTGTATACGTGACGAGCAGTCCAAAAACCTAAATACACATATTTAAACGGCGGTTAACAAAATTATCATGGGTTTTAAAAAGTTTCCGGGTGGAAGATCGAATATATAAGATGATCTAACCGTTGTGAAAAAGCCGTATGACATAGTAAAAGTGCTTCCAGCTTTGAGGGAGAGTGCATCCATTTGTCTCTCGATGTTAATTAGGATAAGTGTTTTAGTTGGGAGGGTGAATCCACTGTCGTCTTCAGAAACTAGCCAAGCGTAGAGCTTCTGAGCCTGTGTTTATACACCAAATTAATTTGTAATGCTAATGGTTATTGCTGTTATTCAGGCTAATACGTTTTAATGTACTATAAAATATATATCGATAACCATTGCTGCAACATTTGTACGTCATCTAGTTTGTAATTTTTTTAATTACTTCGGTAGAAATTTTATGATTAACATTGTGATTGCTCACCTGTTGGTGAACCTCTGATGGAATAGCTAGCGCTATACCTATGGAAAGGTAGTAGCGTAAGGAAAAAACTATTGTTTGGGAGGTTGTCCCAGCACCTCCCGAAAAGTAAAAGGCGGCCGCGTAAAATGCAAAGATTGGCAGTGACATGCAAATTGTTTGAAGATAGGGAAAACCAAGACAATCATTCAAGCTCTCAATGAATATTTTCATTTGCTGATAATCCACAAGCAGCTGTAGAAGATAAGATCTAATTTAATTAGCCATTTTTTACAGAATAATTAATCAGGAATGTAAACCACCGTTGACAACCTACCCGTTTAATCCATGGGTCTGTACAACTTTTTTGTAACACCTTTTTCTCGTTATTGTCTATCATTTCAATATTTGTTTCATTTTGAATGTAATGATTAATCGCCTTCATAACTTGGAATGCAACAAAGGTACAGACGGTTTGAACTATTTGTAAGCTTTCAACAAAGAGTAAAGTAGGGGCTAGGGTTATCAAATATAACAGAAGAGCCAAGCCCTTAGCGGCTACAATGGCCTGACTTTCTTTGTCACAATTCAATAACGGGTAGCAAATTCTCATTTTCTCAAATATCCCATTAATCAACGCAGTACCATAATTGTTGACGTGCCACGGAAAGAATTCATTTGTTAACTGTTTTGAGACTGTCATGCATGATACAACACAATTATAAACAAAGAAGATTATAACCATTCCAAAATACACCTTCGTTTTGCTGAGAAATGAAGGTTGCAGAAAATAGAAACTTTCAATTGATGAGACGATTGTTAGAATATTATCCTTTTTACAGTTAAAAATATAGTGGTAGGTCAAGAATGACAAAATTATTCCGAAATGCTTAATCAGGAGAATTATTCCGAAAGAAAAACTGAAAAGTCCAACCGATATATCAGGAAGTTTTTGGAAAGTCGTTATAAATAGAACTACAGATACATAAATTGAGAGAAACGTGACGATTCCATAATACATCTGGAAGCAATCAAAAAAGTTATGATTTTGACTTACAGTTTTAAAATCAAGTATTCTGTTTTACTTACCATTTGATATTTGTTGTAGTGTAAACAATATTTACCACTTCCATCTTTTTTCAATTTGAAAGGAGTGCTGCCACTATAATACGTAATTTCAAAAAGTGTCTTTAAGCCCAAAATGATGTACTCGTCGCTTCTGGGCTTAGACGAAGAGTTCTTGAAATTTTGATTACCACGAAATACTTTAGAGACGTACATATTTCATATTATCAGGTAAAATTTTTAACTCTAGTGCAGATTGGGAAGTGTTTGTCAGTAAGCTAGGGATTGTGTAGTATATGATGCAACTTGCTCATTTTATTCAACCTATTTTACTATTGTTGGTTCGGTTGCGGTTGTTGTCTTTAGAACAGCATATGCGTATGTTTACATAAAGGGTGGAAACTGCCTTCTAAGTGATCGCAAAATTACAATTTATGCACATAAACTCATTAGGATTCTCTATAGACAGAATATTTAAATATTTGTCTCATTTGTAAACCACTAACTATATTAAACAGTATTAATAATGATGTCGCATACACTAGGTATTATATCCCATTGGAATCGCTCAATAACTACAAGTATAAATAAAAGAAATTCAATGTTGGTTACATCGAATCAAGTTAAAATTTTGTGACCTATTTTACTCATGATTGAGATCGACTACTGTAGTTCTAATCAGCTACTACAAAATGACACAATTAGTATACTTTTTGAGATTCACCTTACGTCGAAAAAAATAGTTATTTCTATTTTAAAAATATCAGCTGGCGTTGATCGCACCGGAGACTCCGATTTTCATATTTCTGTCAATCGTCTACGGCAGAGCTATCACCTACCACCAGGCAACACTCAAGTGCAGAGAGAAAACGTTTAGCGCTTAGCCTACTTCCGCCTCTGTTGGTTCGTATTCTTTCGGAATTTGTTTAAGAAATGAAGCTGGAGAAGATACAATGAATATTGGGGCTAACGACGAAGGATTGATGATGAAATGAAAATTTTAAAGTTCACAAAATTTATCATTTTAATCACTTTAAAATGTAAAGATAATATAAGAAAACAGTAATTTAAAAATGTGTGCCAAGGAATTGGGCAGAAATCACAGTATACGTGACGATAAGTCCAACAACCTAAAGGAATAAAAACACTTCATTTAGTAAATCCATTTTACTATAAAATTAATGTATAATTTAGGTAAGTAGAATTTTTCTGGTGTTAAAGTTTGTCGTTCGGACCGTAGTAAAAAAGCCGTATGACATAGTAAAAATGTTTCCAGCTTTGATAGAAAGTACGTCCATTTGTCTCTCTACATTCATTAGGATAAGTGTTTTAGTTGGAAGGGCGAATCTATTGTGGTCTTCAGAAAGTAACCAGGCATATAGTTTCTGAGCCTGTGTTATACACCAAATTAGTTTGTACTGTCATAAATCATGATTATGGCTACCATACTTTCAACTTACTTTTTGGTGAACCTCCGACGGAATAGCTAAAGCAATACATATGGAAAGGTAGTAGTGACAAGAATACACTATTGTTTGGGATGTTGTGCCAACACCTCCCTCAAAGAGAAAGGCACTTGTGTAAAAAGCATAAATTGGCAGTGACATGCACACTGTTTGAAGATATGGAAAACCCAGACAGTCATTCAAGCTTTCAATGAATATCTTCAATTGTTGATAATCCAAAAGCAGCTGTAACAAGTGAGAAAAAATCTATTTAGTTATTAAGAAAATTACATAGTCGATAAAAACCTACCCGATTAATCCATTCGTCCTTTGAACTTCTTTGTAACACCTTCTTTTCATCTTTGTCTATCACCTCAACGATCGTTTCATTTTCTATGTGCTTATTAGCCGCCTCCATAACTTGAAATGCAACAAAGGTGCAAATGGATTGAACAATTTGCAAACTTTCAACAAAGAGTAAACACGGGCCAAGTATTATCAAATATAATACAATAGCCAATCCCTTAGCAGCTACCTTTGATTGATTTTGTTCACCATATTCCAGAAATGGATAACTAACTCTCATTTTTTCATATACTCCATTAACCAACATGGAACTGTAATTCCCGTCTACAGACCACGGGAACAATTCATTTGTTAGCTCATGTGTGAGTGTCGTAAATGAAATAACAGAATTATAAGCAAAGAAAATTATGATGATTCCATAATACACCTTAAGTTTTGTTCGGGAGAGAAATGAAGTCTGCAGAAAATTAAAATTTTCAATTGATGACAGGATTGTTTGAATACTATCCTTTTTGCAATTAAAAATGTAGTGGTGTGTCAGAAATGATAAAATTACTCCGAATTGTCCAATAAGTTCAATTATTCTATAGGAAAAATTGAGTAGCCCAACCGACGTATCAGGAAGCCGTCGGAAGGTCATTATAAATAGAACTGTAGATACGTAAAGTGAGAGAAATGTGACAATTCCATAATACACCTGGAAAGAGAAAAGAATCAAACTCGTCGTAACTTTAACTTCATTAGGTTTTAAGGTTAAAGTGTTCCTGTTATCTTACTTGCTGGTATTTGTAACAGTACAAATAATATTTTCCATTTCTGTCCTTCATGAGTTTGTAAGGTGTGCTTCCAGTATAATAAGTTATTATAAAAAGGGTTCTTAAACCCATTACAATATACTCGCCGTTTTTGGACTTTGATGACGACTCAAAATTTCGGAGATTTGGATGACCATGAAAAACTCTGGGTACGTACATATTTTATATGAAAATTTTTATAATTATGCTTATCCTAAGATTACTGGAGGAAAATGGTTGGTGCAATTTAAGTGAATGAAGCAACTACTCATTTCGTTCAGTTTTTGTCGTCGGTTCGGGTACGATTGTTGTCTTCATAAAGGCAAATGCGTAGGTTTACACAAAGGGTGGATTGTTTATTTTATGCAAAGTCATATTCATAATTCCAGTGATCGGGGGTTAACACTTTATTGGTAAAAAACTCATTAGGGTTCCCTATAAACAAAATGGTTAAATATTTAACTCATTTGTAAGCCGCCAACTATAGTATAAAAAATTAAGTGCTGCTTACAATACATCACATTGCTGAATTTAATCACATTTGGCAATATGAATAATTTGTTTCTTACAAAGAGTTAGAAGGGCGGAAGCTCATTAAATTAATTAAGCTACAAGTATAAATATAAATAGTAAAAACTGCTTAAAAACAATTGACCATTACAATTTGTTGTGCAAATAATATGGACACGAATTGGAGACTGCGATACAATCTCCGAATAAATGCAATCAATTAACTTAATATGAAAATGAAAATTCAGAATAATTTTGCAAAGTTTTGATTTTGAACAATAATTATTTATATACATGTTATGTACATTTGGATACACTTAAGGTTACACATCATTAACACGTCACCGAAAATTAACGTTATGATTGTCCATCATATTTATTGTAAATGTACTCTATTATTTTATATACAGACTGTGCGATAGTGCAGGATGTACTCTTAAATATCATAAAAGTAAATTATCCCTACTTAACCAAATGTAATTAATCCTGACCTGATTGATACGATACACAACCAGTCTTTATGCAAACTTTTGACTACTTTACTCGACCTTCTTGTAACTCCTCATCGTTCTGGAGATTCCTCCGTTCATGTACGCCTTGTAGAAGAAGTGTGCGAATAACAAGAAGTACGAGGCATACATGAGAAATCCTAAGTAAATGTTTTTGAGCGGCATATCACACTCCACTCCGCGTATCTTCATGCGATAAGCATAGACGTTGACCACGACGCCAATTAACATCTGACTGAGTTGCGTGCAGGTGAGCGTCATTGCGAGCTTTTTTGGGATGTGGAATCCCAACGCGCGGAGCCCGTAGTAGGTGTACATCATGGCGTGAATGAAAAAATTGACGCAGATGAACCAACGGGCAGAGGAGAGCTGGAATGAGTACGAGTACCAACAGTAGAGGAGCACGGTGATGTGGTGGAACCTAGAAAAAGGAATAATATTAGATGATTCGGTAAATGAAAAGGAAATAACTTTGTAAAAAAAACTTACCAATGGAGAAAAATCACTCTTCTCTTCTTGAGCACCAGAAACACCGTGTCCCCAAGCTCGAGCAGCTTGCTCAGCGTGAAAAGCCATCCCCATTTGAGCGATGCATTTGATATCACCGAACTGTGGAATGGAAGGAACGAGTTTAATGAATTTATAATCATGATGCTGGAATAGTAACCGGTGAGAAGTTTTTAGCTAAAGTCCGTACCAAGGAGCGCATATGGAGTTGTGGAACCCATTGGGTGCTGTAAGGATGTAGTAAAATTCTGGCAGAATGGTGAGACAAGCGAGGATTGAGAAGGTGGCTAGACCAAAATTCCAAACTGTCATGGCCCACTTCAAGTTCATGGGTTTTCGGTTCCTCATATATTCTGGTCCGTAGGAGATAAAAAGGCAGTAGGGAACGATGAAGTAGAGACAAGTGGTCCAGTGATGCTCCATCCAATTTCGGGTTTCATTTTTGTCAAATTCACCAAAAATGAGTTTGAATACTGAGAGAATATGGGGAGGTTCTCCGTGCGTAATCTGGAAGTCAAATGTGAAAATAATTTAATATTCAGTTAATTAATACGGTAATTATTTTTTCTGTCACTTAAGAGTAATGTTCTAGTTAGAGTACCTGTGTGCTTAAATTTTGGTATTGAGGTACATTAAAATAGGCTTCAGTCTTCCAGTTCATTGTCATTTTGGGTTCACTATGCACGCTGCTATTGTTAAACATCATCTAGACATGCTAACTCAGCTAATGAAATGAGAAAACTGTTGAGTCTCTATCGCGTAAGTCAAGCGTCCAAGAGCAAAGGTGAGAACTGAATTGTTAGTCCGACAACTTGAGTAAAACTGACTGCACCAAGTTCAAAGACGATCTGAATTACAATAACAGCATCTTACAAACTCCAAGCAATACTACCACACGGTTAGTCTTTTCTTCAAAAAATTGCAATGCACACAGGTCCAGGAGTTTCTTGGCATGAACAATTATGCTTTTTGCAAGAACCCAAATACCAAGCATAACTATCTATACATAGATATCATCATCATCATCATCACGAGGTTGTTGAAAATTATATGCATTCTCAAGTTTGTTGTTGTACTTATTTGAGCAGCATCTTTTGGAACAAAGGACTCCCTTTTTTAACTTGTTCCTCACAAGATAAAAAAAACTCAACTTGACGAAAAAACTTGCACTGGCGCTGTGGATATGACCATTTGATCATTTATGACATTTTGACCACTATATAGCCAATTTATAGTTATACACCACCTCGTTTTTTGCAAGGCTTGACTTTAACTATTTTGTTTACTTTATCAGTTCACTACCATACTCAATATGAAGTAGGCAATCCTGAAAATATCTGTGATATCATATCATGATCATATATAATTTTGCACCCAACATATTTGGCTGCAGGTTGCCAATCAAGGTAAGCCCCTTGAATATAAAAGTTTGCATGCTCAACAACCGGAGATACCCTATCCCACCACAAAACCACCCAGTTAATAGATCATGGGATGAAGCACATTCCTAGATATTTGTAAAATGCAAAATATTTTTCACGCTTCAAACAAACCAGTATGGATTTGTATTTTATTGAAGGCTTGCTGCATTCACGCCTGCTTTGGAGACGCAAAATGTGGAAATGAAAAAAAGGGATTTGGGTTTGAAGATATAACTCCAGAATATTAATGCAGGAAAATGATGTAAACAGCATCTGCACGTTTAACAAATGCATTTAAAATGATGATGATCGTGAAACAATAAGAAACAAAGCCATAAATAAATACATCAGGTGGTGGCGGCGGTGTGGTATGATCAAATTAATGATGAAGGTCAGGTCATAATACTGTGAAAAGGTTTGCTAAAATGCAATAAAAAATGAATAAACATTTTGCGTCTTGTCATCTTCCTCATGAATTCGTTCCAAAGACGCAATCAAAGTTTAAATCTAGATCTAGAAAACCAAAAAAGCAAAAGCTACACCAAAACAATGACAATTAAATTGAATGAAGAACGCACGCAACTTCATTTTCACATGATGATGACGGTGTTCTGCTAAATAGTTTTCTCATCAAATTTTTAGCTGGCGAGACAATTATTTAATACGTCATTGTGCTTTATACCTTGAAATCATTGACAAGGGAAAGGTCATAGTTGGTTTTTTGGCATGGCTTTGATTTTTATCAATATTTCATCTAAACTCTTGTTAAATTTATAGCTCATAAAACTAAACGGCGATGATAAGGTTGACCATGTCCTTTCTCAAAATTGTGACTTGATGAAATGTTAAATAATACATGATTTATCTTGTTAACTATAAGCATGGCTTCACATTATAAAACATGAGCAAATGGCCCGTTGCCAAAGTCGGGGAGACTGATTAAATAATACTGAATCAAGCTAAAAAATTCTAAAGGTGGTACATTCGTCTTCAGAATATTTTTGACAGAAAGAAGCATTTGTCTTGATTAATTAATGAAGAAAAAAACGTTGTTGATCATCTAAGAAAAAATCAAGGCCATCCATAAATATTGTTGGTAAAAAAGGTACACAACAACATATTTTTTTAGGTTTGTATGATAGGATGACCATTGGGTATACTTATATATAAATGTAGTGACCTTAAACCATTTTTGGATGGGATATATGCATATCCATCTATTTTACTTGACATTTACTGCACCTGAAGTAATTGCTTTTTTGTTCTTGTTGGATAAGTAGGAGGAAACGAAACAGTGTATCCATTTCCTGATCACCTACACCAAAGTGCTCCATATATGTATGTACCTAAACTACGACCAAGTTGACCTTATACCTTCTTAAGAAGTTTAAAATTTTTATGAATTCATAGCTAAATGGTCTACAAGGACAAAATGTCTGTACCTTCGTCTTAGGTCTTAAGAAAAGAGTGTCCACAAGGCGGATGCAGTTGATTACACATCACACCCAACCAGGTAAATCATGGCATGCATATTTAAAACGATATTGTCACCAAATGGAAGGACTTGAAAGTCGTCTAAGTCAATTTTCGTCAAAATATATTATTGCAAATTTGTAGGTAGATAATTTGATGGACAAGTAGACTTAATTATCAACATACCCCAACGGTTTGTAACTGTAATTCCATGATGATGCCGATAGCACAAAGCGTTTAAAATCCTTAGCGTTAATTTCTTCGCAGTGATTCACTATTCCTTACGGAAATTCATTTGATTAACCAATCAAAAAGGGCACAAAAACAACATCAATCAGCACTATTCAACTCACAACGGGCAGTTATATGCCAAAAACTTTGCACAAAATATCACTTAGGATGTTCAACGGATGTTACAATTAACTAAAGTTAAAATTACTGGTTTGTCAATACAAATTACACTTTTTTTCATGAAAAGGTTCATCTACGAACCACGCTGCTTGTGCAACTGCGGCAGTAACCACCACACGATCACAACCACACTTCCTTTTCCTTCCTCAAGTGATACTGGTTCCAGGAGCGGAGATGCTCAGTAAATAGAAAGTATTTTGTTCGCCAATCTGTCAAAACTGCAGTGTAATTTCTTCGTATTCTGGTGCAAATTACAAGGTAGAAGGCCCAAAGGCAAACGCACCTTCCTTATTTTTATGCATGCATTCTTATTCCCAATCCATTTAGCAACTCACTATCTACTTTAATAATCAAAACATCACCGATTGAGCTAACTTGAGCTGCTATACTCGTCCCATCCATATTTGCAAAGTTCAGAAGTAGAAAATATGGGTATATCCTATGTTTCAGGCAATACTACAGTACCCAATTTAGGCCAAAGCTCTTCACTTAAATTGGGTCACGGTGGTCGGACTCCCAACGTCTTTGATTTTGTTTACCTGCCTCCACTTCCACGATCACTCCACTCCGCAGCTCAACAACAACAACACAACACTAATATTATATTTTACGCGATCTTGGCAAAGGTTGAGTGGTGACTGCTCACAAAGTGACCATAGCCCAGTGACAGAAAAACAAAACTGCATGGGTTGTCTTAAATGTATTGTGTGAAAGCTTTTTGGACTTGAAATGCCATGTACATATAATTCAACCGAGATTATGCTCAAAATCCCCGTGTGTTCAATGCTAGAGAATGGATTCTAATGGGAGAGATAGATATAGCTCAAAAAGTTTTGAATATACCTAGCTACATATATCGGAAAATCGTGCTACGTTGCCTCAAGTTATCCTTCCCCTTTCCTCAAACGAAAGTGATATGATGGAATCTTATATAACAGTTCTTGTTATGATATGGTGCTGATGTGTGTTAACAAAATATAGCAGCACTAACCTTAGCTGCAGTGAGGGACAGAAGAGATGCTTGCTGACCTCTACGTTCTTTCGATGATGTCGATGTACGCTCTACTCCTGTTCTGCATGTTGGCCAAAGAATTATAATGAGATGGGGATGAAAACGAAAGGGAAAAATAACAAACATCAAGATTTGAAGAAGAGAATGCATTTGTGTAGTAGGTTTTTTAAAAAATGCTTTGAAAACTATTGCAATTCCAACTCACTCCATTTACATTAAAATTTGGAAGTCAATTGGTAACATGATGGCGTTAATATTTCGCACATTTTTGTTATATCACATAATTCTCCTGAATGAATTATTTGACTTTGATTTGTAACATGAGCATTACATTATCGCACCCAAATAAATGGTAAATGTTCAACTAACCGATTTCAAAAGCTTGTGACATCACATCACCCCCATTCATAGAATGCTGCAACTTCATAAAAAACTATAATAATAAATGCTCTGCGGTTGGTTACTAGTTTCTTGTACAAATTGCAGAAGTACTTACAACCCATGAATATCAGCTTTCATTTGGGTGATTGCGGAAGACATTTTTTAGAAGACAAAATTATTCTATTGATTATGAGCGACTGACTTCTAGCACGGATTTCATCAAGATCTATTATTCATATTTAATTTTTATTTTCCTGTAACATCTGCAATCCCTTTTCTCAATCCTTGATCTCTGCAGGTTGATAAACTTTCATTACCAATATCACCTGAAATGGGCGACGGTTTGATGATGTAATCATGATAAATGAGATCAATTTCTCAAAAATTCCAAAAAAAAACTCAAACGCCTTGTTTCGTTCAGCCACTTTTTTACCAATAAATTTTGACTGCATTTCTTAAATAAGGCAGTTGCATCTAGTTTCAAATATGTAATTTAAATATTATGCATAATTTCACCATTTGTGAGCAAATTGAGTTTGCTCAATAATTCACTACAGTTTAGAAATTAATGGGTGTTTTTAATTATAATTAAATTAATTTGCAAAATCCCTTCTTAGCTCATCTCCGGTCTATGCGCATAGCCAGGCTTATAGGATGTACCCCATCGACATTTCCTATACGATGCATGCATTCATGTCATGAATGCACGCTTGCTTAAGTAATTTGTAGCAATATTCAATTCAATAATCAACATGAAGAATGAATGATAAGAGCCATTCAAGCACAATTACGAGCAGGTACATTTGTTTGTGTTTGTGGACAGTAGTTATGTAGCAAGACCAACCAAGCATATTGCTCACTGTATCTGTAACCATAATCAGTATATATTTTTTTCGCAACTCCAGTAAAAAATCGTTGTCGATTAAGTAAAAAGGCGGTAGTGACGTGATGAAGAATATGCTCATGAAATGAAACAAAACAACCGGCTTGCCAAAATTTTTCCATCTCACTTCGAAATAGGAAGAAGGCAACTCTCGAGTCAACCGCAGGTTGAACTTGGCATAGTATGTAAATGAAGCTCAAAACTATGCAATGCATTTCCATACCGTGATAAATTAGTATCATCACATCTAACATCATTATTAATCAAGCAGGGAGTGCAACATTGTGTTGCTGTTGATATATAATCTGGCATCCAATCCACATAATTTTTGTTGTTGCCACATTCTCCCCCAAACAAAAAGTTTCATAAGGGATGCTCAATCAAAATAACCAAGCCATGCAATGGTGCATTTCATAATAGCAAAAAGAGACGTGTACATTACAAAAAAGCTCACATTAAAAAACAATAAACCACGCATGTTTGAAAGAGCATCTTAGTCTTCACATCCTCAAAAACAGTTTTTTTTCTCTATTTACTCCTCCATACCGACCCAAACGACATTTTTTCATAGGTGGCTGATTTTGTACATGCTTCCAAGCCTATATGTATCAAGGTTAGCAAGTCCGTAACCCAAGTGGGCTATGGCTAACTTTGTGTGAAGGCCTCTGGGTTGAGATTCTCTTTAAGATGGCAACCATAATCATTACTATTGAGGATGAATGGTAGGTTGTTATAAACATGACATAGGTTAGTTAAATACGTTGTTTGTCGCGTTGTTGGTGGCATCTGGTACAAAAACATTTAGGTAATGAGAAATAAATACAGTACAAGATTTTGGGGTGAAGTAAACCAACTCCATGTTTACGTTAGTTTGTCACATGAGGGCTGGAGACATAGATTTTTAATGAAAATTAAGGATAAATCTTTCTTCCATTAGGTTGCACACGAATGACAACCGCGCGCTCTGTCTTTGTGAAGCGATAGGTCGATACTCATTATAGCGCGTGTTGCACACCCTCGCAGTTTGGATACAGCATTCATTTACCTAATTTTGTCACTTATATCATGGTCTTCTGAGTTTACAAGAAAAATGTGACAACTAGAACAGGTTTATCGTATTTATGCATTGGGTACACGGTACTTGATATATGCTGTATAAAATGTACTGCATGCCACATGCTTATGCTTCCATTAGAAAATTTAGGCACAATTTTAATTAGACGACCTTGTCGTGTCTTTTTGGAGAACTGATTCTGATGCCTGACTGAATGAATAAATGGTTGAGCAAATCCAGTTGTTCCAATATCCAGCTTTTAAAGTAAAATAGGTACAGCATCGTGTAGATCTTGATTTAAGCTTTTACAAGGAATAAACTGCGCACTCGTGTATAAAGAACAAAAGTATATAGTATGTCAACTAGTTGCAGTCCGCTTGTCAAGCGTAGATATGGATAAAGTGTTAAAATATCATATATAAAATGTGTTGCATGTGATTTATAAACCCTTTTGGAGGTACGTACGAGCTTGCATGTGTGGATATATCGGTATAAGTATACTTTTTGTCCTACAACATATTTTTGTGTAGAACTGATGTTACAATTTTTTACTGTGAACAAGATAAGGTCAAGAGCAGTACTCGATTCAGCATCAACATAACAGAAGATTAAGTATGGGTGTATTGAATATATATTGACAGTGCACGCATATATGTACATCATATTCAATTTTATACGCTTATTCATAAATAATCTTTTCTCATGTGTGTAACATGATTTAAGTTGAGGTACATGTACCTTTTCCTTCCAAACCAGAAATGGATCATTAAGTTATACCCAAAGCGAGCAAAGACAGGCATGGATTCATAGATAATATAATATACATAATGATTATATGAAATTGTACAGCATTATGATATGCCGGCAAATTGTGGCGAGACTCTGCTGACTGAAGCATTCTTTTAGGTTGGTTTTGGTTTCTTTTAGGCAGTTGAATACAATTATTGAAATTAAAAATTTAAACAAAGCTACGCCAATTTCGTAAATTGGAGTGAGTAATTAGTTCAGAATTACATATAAAAATGGGGAAAGAAAGTGAGCTCATCCTTGCTTTATTTGATGTGGGAGCAGTTAAGTTTGGCTCATTCATGTTGAAATCCGGTATTCAGAGTCCAATCTACTTTGATCTCCGAGTAATAATTTCCCATCCCAAGCTAATGGTAAGCTAACATCAAAATATGCATGCAAATGGGCATTTTGTAGAAATTAGCAGTTGAACAAACAGAAACTCCTTTATAGTTCTACAAGCTTTTAAAGTGCAACCCTGTTATTAGTGACGTTAATCTCATACTCATTCACCGAAACTGATGATGACTATTTGTTTGGTTAATTATTGCTTGTAGGAAACCATCTGCGAAATTCTGGAGGATGTTGTAGGTGGATTGAAGCCCACGGATGTCATTTGTGGAGTGCCATACACAGCCTTGCCCTTGGCCACGATTCTCTCAGTTCGCCAGAATATTCCGATGATTATAAAAAGGTGATAATTATAACGGCAAACAAAGCACAGACAATTATTATGCCCATTCACAAACGCTGCCGGATTGGGTTTGTCAATGAATGCTGAATAATGGTTATTAAAGAGGTGCTAATTGAGATTTAAAGAGTTACTTTTGCTATAATTTTTCTAGAAAAGAACAAAAGGAATACGGCACTGGCAAGCTAATTGAAGGGGAGTACACGGAAGGGCAAACAAACTGTCTCATTTTGGAAGATGTCTTGACCACTGGTTCCAGCATTGTGGATACCGCTTTGGTTTTGAGAGACCACGGAATCCTTGTGGGTACCGCGATTGTCGTCCTCAACAGGAACTATCCAGCTGCGGATGAGAACCTGATGAAACATGGAATCTCTTTAATATCCCTAATTAAGGTGGATGAGTTTCTTGAAGTGCTCTTTACCTCCGGCCGAATTACAAAGGACAGAAGATTGGAGTTGACTTTTTGCGGTGGGCCAAACCATTCCACCTGTTCAGCAAGAGAAGCAACTAAAGACTGATGAAAGAAATGGAGGCACAATTGAGTCAGTTTCGCGACGATTGTCGTCATCTCGATCTAAGCAACTTTTTGACATTATGCTCTCCAAACAATCGAATCTCTGTCTTTCCGCTGACTGCGAAACTTGGGAGGATGTCATCTCCATCGCGGAAGCAGTGGGGAGTAAGATATGCGCGATAAAAACTCATGTGGATGCACTCAACTTCCAAACTCCTAATGATATAACCAAATTCAAAGGGAAACTTGCAGAGTTGGCAACCAACCACAATTTTATTATCATTGAGGACAGGAAGTTTGCTGATATTGGCTCTACAGTCGTGAAGCAGTTGACTTCCGCCCCATTTTCCATTTCCGAGTGGGCTCACTTTGTCACCGTTCACTCGATCCCAGGACCGGGGATGTTGAAGGCGTTTCAGGAGCAAAACATTGGTGTTATCCTAATTGCTGAAATGAGCTCCGTGGGAAATCTTCCTTCGCTTTTGCCAGAGTATAAGACCAAGACGTTGGAGATGTGTGGGGGCTATGAGGAAGTTGTTGTTGGCTTTGTGTCACAGTCACGCGTCGGTAGCTCGCTGGTTGGAGGAGGTAGCTCCCAATGTTTTCTTCAATTCACACCTGGAGTCTCATTACATTCCACGGGGGACAAGTTAGGACAACAGTATGTGACAGTGAGAGATGCCGTTGTGGAGAGAGATGCGGATGTGATCATTGTTGGAAGAGGGATTTTACAACATGGAAAACAGAAATGGGTGGAGGTAGCGGAACAGTATAGGAAGGAAGGTTGGGAGGCTCTCAAAGAGAAACTGGATGCAGCTTAAATTAAAACTTCAATACAACTTTAATAAAACGATACATACACATAAAATAGCTAGCTACCTGTATCCATTTTAATTTAAAATAAATAATCGCAATTTAGATAATGGCGTTTTATTGTACAGTAGTACGGATTCCAATTGTTGAACATAGGAAAATGCAAATGAATGACGTGCCCAGATGATATTATCCCGTGTATTTTCCCCTTCCCTTCCCCATCCGGCTTCAGGTCGAAATTATCGATCGTTCGCTCCAACTGTAGACTAGACTTACAGTCTTATTACATTTCAACCCACAATTCCATTCTGTCTGGAAAAGGGAGTACAGAGAAAGTAAACATCAGCAGGTTGCCGTTTTGGAAATCCCATGAAAGGAAAGAACAGAGTGCATAGTACAGTCTCTATATATAGACGTTTCATCCAACATAACAACAGGACAAGACTCACTTTCTCTGTTGTCTCATTAATTTTAATTCGCTCAATCTATCATATTTCCTCCTCTATCTTCTTATTACACACATATTCTTCCTCCAATTTACTCTCATTACTCTGATCACTTGAACCATTTGATTAGCAAGTCTCTAACAAGCTAGGCAGTCGTCTGTCTTGTAATAGCATTTGTACCCAAATTGCGATGAGTGAAGAGGACGTTCTTGGGGACATTTGGAACACCATCGTTAGCCAAGATTTGCAGGTAGCGGAGGATATCAGTGAAAAATGGTTGAGTGAGGTGAAATCCGCCTACGAAAGTCGGAACGAGGTGGGACCGCTTTCAGCCAAACTACGGCATTTTCAAACGAACCAACCAAAGTTGAAGCAACCTCCTGTGGTCTTCTTTGCACTAATTTTTGTTGGGTAATGAAGAATGTATTCGATTAAAGTCTGGTTTATTATAATAATTCCGGTCCAATGCATGGTAAAATTTTGAAAAGTATTAATAGGGTAAAGAGTGAGCCTGCCTCTGGAGACAATGTGGAAGCTGGTGTTGATAAATTCAAGGAATTCGCTCAACAAGCATCTTTGGACCAGGACTCAATAGTACAAGAAGTAGTGGAGTTGCTCCAGCTAGCTGCAACGACTAATTCTACTGAAGAGCACAAAACTGAAGGTGCCTATGGAGAGGAGGATAAACATTATTTTATTGACATCAACTTTTCCATTTTTGCCTCGGATTGGGAAAAGTATGAGGAGTTTATGGAGAGAACAAGGCATGAGTATGGATTTCTAAATGATGACCAATATAAGAACTTGCGACGGAAGGTAAATGAAGATAAATTTTGCATTTAATTGTATGTTATTTTTATTCTTAATTATGGGTATTTTTGTTTGTAGATTTTGCAAAGTTTCTTACAAATCCCAAATATATTTGCAACGAAGGAGTTTCGCTCCGAGTATGAGCAGGTTGCAAGGGAAAACATTGCAAAGGAGATTGACACCCTGAGCTAAAAACTCGAAGAGTCTAATTTAATTGATTTGAGCATTAGACCGGAAATAATAGTGCTAAAATTTAAGCAAGTTTTAATGCTTTGTCCACTCAAATCAAAGCTAACATAGATCGCTTAAACTGGTAAACCAGTTCCAGAACAATAATATGTAGCAATGTAAGCAGCCATTATGCCATGCTAACTATAACCTAATAATTTGTAAATTATTGTAAATTGCGCACTTTGGGTAATTGGTAAATGAAGTCCATTAATATTTCTGTCCAAATATGTTTTGAATTTATGCTTTACATAATGTTTGGAACCGGTATGACTGGAATCTGTTGATTTTGAGTTTATTAAAACGAAAATTGAAATGATAAGTGGTATAAAAGTTTAGCAAGAATAGCCTACAAACAAATTAAATAGAATTACTTAAAAAATACCAGGATTTTGCCATCCCCATCCAAAAGGTAGAATTGGCACTGGAATATGTTTGGTAATCACTGGAATTGGAGCAATAATAGGTTTTTGCCAACCTCCACCCCATCCGAAATTACGGAAACGGAAAGGTTCGGAATTCGGAAAAAACGGAAAGCTTGGCTCGGGACTTCCATACCCAATGTCAAACGTGCTTGCTGGCTTCAAGTCCGTTTGGGTAACTAGCGCTGCTGGAGAATCGGGAAAAGCACCTCCGTACTCACTGACCCCACCTCCATATTCACCTCCATATGTGCTGTAGTCCCCTGGCTTTGCTGATGTCAATTGAATGACGAGTGTACAGAAAACTAGTAGTCCGCACTAGAATAGAAAAAAACAACAGCCTTTAGAGAAAAATACTTTCAACTAAAATAATAATAATTTTTAAAATTACCTTCATTCTGACTATAAGATGATGATGTTGGTCTGGTCTTCGTGTCCCTTGATATAACGCTTCTTGTAACAGATGACTGGTGGTACTGGCATACCCTGGGATCTGACATGCTTCTATTTATATTTCTAAAAAACTAGGTACCGATGATACCTAACAAATTACATGAATCATTAATCCCTCTACTAATTTTGGGAAACGGGCTAGAATTTAGATGGCATTTTAACAGAAGCTACCTTGAGTTGGGTAGACTTTCCCTGTTTAAAAACCAAGTGTAAATTATTATAATGTAGTAATCCACCATTTTTGTATGCCTCTTGTGAGATGAGCTACTTTTAATTGTCGAGAATGACTTGCTAACAGTGTACTTAGGAGCGTGCTTTAAGGAATGTACATGATGAAAATAAATTAAAAAATAAAGTTGGGTCGAGTTTTGAGTTGCAGAAAAAACAAAAGTTCTTGTTTGCATTTTATTTCATAAATGTTTAGTTTTACGTTATGTCTGATTGTACAAAAATAGATATAAATGAGCAATACCAGATTTAGTTGATAGAATATGGGCGAAATGAAGAATCCTTGAGCATAAATAGCAACAGAAATATATAGAACTTACAGGGTCAAAGTTGTACTGTTATCGATGCTTTCCTGAAGAATAAACTATATTGGTAATCGAGTCGAGTATAAAACTTGGTGACACAGAGAATCATCCCCAGTATGCCCCTGGATAACCCCAGCCCCCATACCCATATCCTCCCCATCCTGTTTGGAAATAAATATGATAATATTAGAAAGATTTGGATTTGAATTGAAGAATGAATAATTAAAATGTTTAAATTCGTATTCACTATTTACCCTTACCGTATCCCCAGTAAGGATACCCCCAACCCCATCCAAATCCGAAAGGCCCGATGAAAGAACTAGCCGTTTTCAGATCTCCTGCTGGTGCAGCAGCGGTTGGATCTCTTTTCAAAGGGAGTTCGGCTGAAAACGCCGCAGCCACAAGGACCAAGATGGTCAACCACGTCTGAAATAAGAAACTAACACGCTATACGGAGTCAACACAAAAAAAAACCTTGCAAAAACACTGTGAATTTTATTTACCAAAATAAGTTTCATTTTGGAAATTTTGGGGCGAGTTGAAATAACTTCGGAAGAAACTGCAGGACAGAACTGCTTGTTTGACTGAAGTGAATTGACCCTACCACAAAGGTTAATTGATGGTTTAGAATGAGGTTTCCATTTATATATACTCACCTTTTGGGTTAGGACACAAAGGGATTACATGATGTTTAACATGTTTTTATTTTATTTCTTTGAACCTTTATTCATTACAAAGATAAAATTTTCCAAGCGTGTCAAGATTTGCGTGCATTTGGATGCAGTTGACCCACAGTTTATCTGTTTTAGTCTTGAAATCCTTTTGTTTTTTGCAACCCACATTGCATTGCTCTTGTGTTTACTACCTACATGATTTCCTTGCATTTCGCCCATAAAAAATTGTCTATCTTTTAAACTATACTAAGCTACTAACATTGAAAGAATTTTCAAATCTACAAATGAATATAGCTGATACTTCTCCTTGAAAACCAACAAGAAGATTTAAAACAATACAAATTTTTTATACAAGTTCCATAACAAAGTTATTGTTTACGCTTTCCTGTGTCATTTCCTGCACACTAATTTAAACCGGAAACATGTTATTTTTTAGCTGTCACTGCCACTGTCAGTGGAAGTAGCATATTTTTGTACAAATTAGTCTCAAATTAACAAGCCACACATCTTCCCGTGGTGAGTTTTTTACACCCCATTCTCAAAATTATCCATGAATATTGAACTATCTGCTTGTGATGCAAATTGAAAATTGCCAGTTGACATGAGCTAAATTAATCGTAGGATCAAGTTTCTATTGTTTGCATTGTTGGCTCGATGATGTAACCCAAACTTAAAGGGCGCCCTTGAGCCATATTCTTGGATTCAGACTGTCATTCATTAGCATTTTTGGCATGTAAACAAGCGGCGAAGCATTTACAAAGTCAGCCACATTCTTTGTTAAAACTAACATTTGCATTAATTTACTGCACTTTGTGACACATTTGACAATACTTGCATAAGACCAAAACATGACAGTCTAAATGAGCTTTACATGAATTCACGCAAAACGTTGTGTGTGGTACTTTATGAATATGCAAGACAGTTATGCAGTAATGATGACCGAGATGACTGACACATGCAAACTATCATGACAAGAAGCAGACTCGTTTTATGACACAAAAAATTGCGATATTAACCATTGTTCTTAGGCTTGTTACAAAAGCAGTTTTTTATTAATCTTTAAAGATAATCTTACTTTACAAAGAGTTTCTCACACTTTCAGGATCAAAGTTAAAAGTTACAATTATAGAACAAATATAGTCCACAATAGAATTCAACATTTCCATCGGCAGCGACCTATCGACGTAACCGTAAGGTCCGGCAGCAATTCCCATCGGTCTGAGGGCTACTAAGCGCTGCCTGACCTCTGTCCTCTTAATTCTTGATAACCAATACTTCTTAAATGTAATACTATTTTCAATAACTCCACAAGCAGTCGGAATAGCTAACATTATTTCTAAAACAATTAAACACAGAACATAGGGGAATGTAACAAAGATATAAATAGGAATAACGGAATAGCCCCTTATGCAAATGACGCCAGCCGCTATGGAACACACGAACAAACCCGCTAATGAAAGTGGGAACACGAAGTACATAGCGTCATTTGCTGGTCGAATGAATACTTGAAATCGGCGATACTCCTTGTAAGCACCTTCCAATAGCTGGAGTGTCAGTTTGTGGGAGAAGGTGAGGTTTGATAGACTATTTTGAATGATGGAATTCGACTCAGGGTTTTGAGAAAGCTTGGGAACGTGGGGGATTATGGTGCATCCATGCAAAATGAAGTAAAAGATGCCAATCATATTGTGGAAGAAGGAGAGCGTGCAGTACATAGTCCAGTTTCCCCAAAACATTGGTCTGATTATGAATTTGAGAATGAGCCATTGTAAGGAGCCACTCGGAACATCCATGGTTATGTAGTAGATTGGGTCGAAATCCACCATAATTACCATGTAGAAGCCACAGGACCCTAATACAAGTAAGCCATAAACTATGGATTCTGAGATGAGATTAAGTGGTGTGATGTTTTTCCATATTGGTTTCCGTGTCCAGCTCTTGTTGAACTTTGAGGTTTCTAAACAATTATAATAATTTTTATTCAATATAATTACAGGAAGATAAAATTGAACAGAATGGAAATAACTGTAGTTTACAACTTACTAATGGACAGAACTCCTCCTTTGAATCGGTGCTCACCCACAACATTCAAGCACAAGCACCACTGCTTCCTTTTGAAAAAGACAGCGATACTGCAAGTGGTCACGGAAATGTTAACCAAGGCTCCAAAGGTATTTGTGATAGCAGCGAAGAAGGGGTACCGAGGATCCGCCCATTTTGGAGTGATTTGCCATGCAAAAATTGTCATTGTTTGGAGGAATATTGGAACTTGTAAAGCTGTCATTACGAGATATGCAAGACATTGCCGAACTGTTCGAGGAGTGGCACGTTTCTTCTTTTTGTCCCAATGGACGGGCATATTAACCCAGAATTTTTCTTGAAGGGCTACTAATTTCTCGTAGGCGAGCCAGGCAACAAGGGATATGGTATCTAGATATTCTAGAGACATCATTTTGACGAGTAAGATGGTTTACTGTGGAGTTCCAATGCCAAAACGTCTTGTCCCTTTCAACATTTGCTTATGAATGAATACCTGGAAAGTTCTAAGAACTTTTGCGAAGTTCACGTTGGGTTATCGCGTAGTAAGGACAGCGTATGTTTGAAAAATAACTCAGGAAATTGGCATGCATAATTTTTTAAATGGAGGAATTATAAAATGCTTTCGGAGAAAAATAAAAATTGACAACAACATTAAAAATTATTGTAATATTTTACTGTTTGTACGAGTTTCATCGGGAAATGTGATTTTATTTGTAGCAGCAGTTCAGGGCTTTATAAAATGATATTATCATAGCATAACAAATGTCAAACTACCTTTTGCGAATTACAGTAATTGTAAAAAATAATCCATCGCAATTTGAAAACGATTTAAAATGTTTATTTGGACCAGGGGAAAATATGTTGAAAATAAGAAAATTGCAGTACTAATTCCCTTAATTTTAAAATAGTTAACAGTTTATTGCGCGGATAATTTAGGAGTGACATTGCAATCGTAAGGTTGTGGAAGTTCGATTTGCTTAAAAAATGCTAAATGAGTACGATTTGATTCTGCCTTTTTTCAACTGCAAAGTTAACGATTATAATTCAAATTAAAACACCGACCCTTTAATAATCAATTGAATAATTCAAAACAGCCCATGAGGAGTTAATTACTATGTTCCCAACACCTATCTTGGATTGACAAGAGATAAAGGATGCATTTAATTACGTACATCCTAAATGCATCGCCACGAAGACATTGTATCGCTTTGCCAAAAAAGAAATTTTTATTTTTTGATCTGCAGTTAGGCAATGAACGTAAAGTGGCATAAAACTTCCCAGTCGAAATTATAGTTCGAACAATTAGGTTTAGCTAAGCGATACTGTTAATTAAGCCTGTCATTTAACTTGTCTTGTTATATAACATGTATATTTTCTGCACGCAACGCGCTATTTGTACTGAGAGACATTTTGGCACATATGTTTTCAGGCCCTTGTTTGCGGAAATAAAATGACAAAATTCCCAACATGAAATCCAAATGTAATCGATAAACTCAAAAAAAGCATGCCTAGTTTTTATGTCACCCAAAAATTTAATGTTGACTCCGACGTAGTACTCATTAGTTGAAATAACAAATGTGTCAGACTGGGACACTAACAAAGAATCACGTACAAGCAAGTCTATAAGAATGTGTTGCTGCGTTTAAACTATCAGGCCCGGCCAGCCTGCTCAAAATTGTTGAAGTTTTTTGTTCATGTTTAACAGAATAGTGTATAAATATGGACAATAAATTCAAACATAAATACTGACAATGGGTAGTAAGTTAGCATTCAGGGTATTCTTCTGACTAAATATTTAAGACTAAATTCTACATGTCTAAATAGTTTTAATTGAAATATCTACTTTTTAATCGGGTTTCTTATCAATTTTAGAGTGCCTTCGACTAAAGAACCGTCTTCCAAGTTATTGTCGCATTCACACGTTGAAGATATAGGTGTAGCGTATTCTTCAATAAATGAGACCAAAACACGTGTGGACTAAAAACAAGGTTCACGAACACTTTTCATGAAGCTTTTATACAAAAGCTTTCCCCCATCAGTGCATCAGAAGCTGTGTGGGCACACTGAAAACTTGACATATTTCAGGAGTTCTTGTTCCTTCATTCATTAAATTAGCCAACTGATACAAACATGTTGAGTACAATTTTCCTTCTTTGTTTAATGGTAAATCTCGGCCTAACAAAAGTTCTAAGCCCTGATAGGTCATTACAGGTCAGTCATTTGACTCATATAACAAGAGAAATTTTTAGTCTCTGTGATTTGTACTTGACAATAGATCATGATGGCGGTAATGATAGGACATCATATACATCAAAAGGTTTACTCGATGAAATTGCATCACTCCCGACGTCAACTTCCAGATTTGTTTTTAAACTGGATACTTATTTTCAGAAAAATACTTCAAACTGCTCCAAAACTTTGTGCTTTCATGTGTCTACGAGAAAACACTCACAGTGCTCCCTTGTATTAGGAATATTTTTTCTGGGGGAAAGCCAAATATCAGGGTTTATGCAACTACTAATTTCTCCTTTTCAAGCTCCATTGAAAAATGAACAAGATCATTTTATTTTCTTTGTGGGTTCAACAGACTTGGACTCATTTGTCAGAAATCCAAACCTTGCAGTTCTCAAATACAAGTTAGGAATTCCTATCACCAGCAATGGACAACTGGCGCAAGGGAAAACAATTTGCTTTTTTTGTAATAACGGAGATGTCCATGATGTTCCCATTGAATTGAATAGAAATACTTCAATGGACGATTTATTCCCGGATTTTACAAAGAATGGAAATGGGCATGTTATGAGAGTTAGTGCTCCACTTAAATACCCATTTCTATATGAGCTTGCTCAAGTTGATGAAAAATGGAGGTCAAAACGAGGAGTTTATAAGTTTGTAATTGATTCCTTAATAACCCATTACAATTTCACCTTTACTGTATTTCCTTCACCTGGTCACGGAAGTGGTGCGCCATTTAAAAATGGGACGTGGAACGGTACGAATATTTATTTATAAAAATCGAACGATACTCCAACAATTTTTACATAAAAATGTACTTTTACAGGCGTCATGGGTCATCTTTTAACCGGTCAAGCTGATTTTGGAGCATCAACATCCCCAAATCCTTCAAGATTTCCTTTGACAAGTTTCAGTACTGCGATGATTTATCCTTTCGTGTCATTTACTGTTGGACCTCCAAAAATTACGTATAGTTGGAAAGCTATTTATTGGCCCTTCACTCCAGCTTTATGGTTATCAATAATCTCATCATTAGCTGTCGTGATTTTAACTTACAAAATTTTCCAATCAGTTAAGATGGAACAGGATGATTTCCCATTTTATCGACATTTGGTTATGTATACAAGCTTTACTTTGATAGGTGTAGGGTTACCTTATCCAAAAGCAAATGCAGCTAGAATTATTTTAACAGTGTGGCTCTTCGCAACATTAATTTTCAATACGTTATACGTATCAAAAATTGTCGGTTTGCTTGCATTTCCATTATATGAAAAGGAGCCACGTACATTTAAGAGCCTTGTAGAATCTGGGTATTCTTGGGGATTTGATAAAGCTGGAGGAAATATGTTTGCACACTTTAAAACTTCATCTAATCCCATTTTCCAGAAAATTATTGAGATGAAGCAACCGGAAAAGGATGATATAGACTGTTATAACACAGCCATCAAAAGCAGATTTGCCTGCATCACTTGGGCTGGCGCAGCGAATTACATTGCGTATAAAAATTTGACATTGAGTCATGGAAAAAGTCCTCTGGTATTTTCGGAGGATATAACACTATCTATCCCAACAGGAATTACTTTTCCACGACGAACTCTTCACAGACTTAATTTTGATAATATTATAGGCTTTCTGAGAGATTCGGGGCAAATTGATAACTGGATCATGAAAGACTTGGAGCATTTAAGACGCGAGAAGGTGCATTGGCAACAGCTCATGAATGTTACAGTTGATGATGAATCAGGAGATAGTGGCCCAAATTTACTTAGTTTGTCAAATTTATTGGGTGTTTTTTTATCTTTATATAATTGGGCTAGTAATTGCTATCATGGTATTCTCAATGGAATTTATAAAACTTGGATTAATTATTCAGAAATTAAGAGTACAATTTTCGGGGAATACAATAATTCATATAGACTAGTTTAAATAAGTAATTTGCATTGGTGTTTCTCTCTATCTCATTACAAATCGAAGCTAAAATTATGTTAACTTTGAACTTTGTATTCGTATTGTACATACGTATGTGCAAAAAATCTAATTGTCTTACGCAACTATCAAAGATATAATTTTGCAGTCCTACTCTATTGGCACATTCATATATAAACCCCATAACATTGCAAATTTCAATACATAACATAGTAAATATAGTGAAAAGCTATTTTTGATAACTGAGTCAGAAAACGATTTGTAGTTTCAGCAAGTCAAGGTCAACGTAACAAATAATATAAGAGAACTTTTCGGCAATATAATGCGTATACTGAAACCGAAAGGAAATCTGGTTACCCGCTCGTTAATAACTGACCTATAAGGACACGTGTAACCAGATTTCCTATCGGTTGACTTCAATACACTTATTAACAAAATATATTTAAAATGTTCTATTACGCACTTTGGCTTAGCCATAATAGTTGTTAATAATTAATGAATGTTCAGATTTTGATTACTAATTGAACAGGATGTGGTTTTGAACTGGTTTCCGCTCCATTAAATACCTGACTATCAAGATTCGGAGTTAGTTATTGTAAAAATATTGCTTACCACAACTAGTCTAGATAACGCATAAGGCCGTCCGAGCAAGCTCTATAAAAGAAAAATAATCTCGCATTTCATTTAATTATTGTTTTGCTGTTGTACATTCCATTTTGCAATAACGATCTTCCGGGGTTAAAAATGACATTCCAAAAGTATTTCCCGTTGACTACATTGGTAGTTGTGTTTGCCATTGTTTTCAGTTGTGATGCATATAACCAACATTTCATTCAGATGTGGGAGCATAAGGATCATAAAGGCAAGAAAGGAGTCTTAAATTAGAATATTTAATTCACAAATCCTTTAAGTTTTTCATTATTTCATAATTTGATATTTTGTTTGCATACTTTAGGATATTATATTTGGCAAGAAATTTCTCGAAGCAGATGTACCAACCTTCCAAACTCCTGGTATGACAGAGTATCCTCAGTAAATACTCACGGAGAATGTATTCTGGCATTTTCCCTGAGTAATTGTAATGGGCGTGCAGTACGAATTGCATTGGGAACATATGGTCACAAAAATTTGGTTGACGTGAACTTTAACGATGACATTAGGTCAATAAGGGGATGTTAGCAAGTACTTTACTACTTCATGTAAATTGACATCTTCAGGTCTGGCTCAAAAAAAATTGTAATGTGTAAATTTTTATTAATCGAACATTTTCCAATAAAAGTTAATTTACTGACAAAAATTTTAAAATTCGCTTAACGCGTGCGTAAGCCTTATTCTGGTAAACATGTATTGTGAATATCTATGAATAAACAAATCATTGTATAGCTAACTTCGATTTGTATTTAAAAGCCACGTAATGTAATCGGTTTTATTACACATGCACAGAAGATACTTGCATTATTCCATTTTTCTTGACTTCTTAAATACTCATTCATTTATTTGCATTCTGGTCGTCAATGATTGGAGATTACATCTTTGCCTCGTAATGAAAATTGATGACGAGAAATGTAATCAATGCATATATGATCTCTAATAGAAGAGCTTTACATATCGTACTTCAAAATGATTTATTTCGTAGAGCCATTCTGAACATACTTACGGATTCGGACCGTGAACTCAGAAGATGAGTTAATTATATTTGTTTACTTTTATGTTTAGGGGAGCCAACCCGGTTTCCCATTTGTTATACAACTTAAAGCTCCAGCAAGTACGACGTAAGCGTTCTAAAGGTTGCAAGAAAAGTATTTATAGATTTTAGATAAAGGGGCCTTCTGTTGGTCGCAGACATAAAACGGTTAGTTTCCAACTTAGAACCTATTTGAATGTCTTCTTTGGATACATACATATTTGTGTAAATAACAAATTCTGAATACATAATTGCGTAAACAAGATTATGTCAGTACTCCGTGATCAGCAAACAATGACCAGTTTGAAATTGTTCAAACACGGGATGATTAATCATGGAGAACTAAATATCCTTAACTTGACTGTGGCATCTTTTTGAGAGTTGGGCAACCATTTGATATCAAAATACTATGTCTCAGGACATAAGATTTTGGAATAACAAATATGGAAAATATGCCTAAGTGCCAAGTATTTATTTTAGATCGGCTTCATTTTTAAAAAGTTTTTTTACGATTGAATCACAACGTGTTATGAGCATGAATAACGAATATTGAAAATGGATTATGTATTCATTACGCAACCAGACCAAATTGGCAAGTGTTTTTACGGAGTATATGTTACTCATCATTGATATGTAAATTGAATAGATAATCACAACGCTTCATTGCTTTTTTATATTAAATACCTTTCCAGGTTTCGGAGAATGTATCGAACGCGTCTCAAATCAAATATACACATGTTTAGCCAACGTCATCATGGCGTGTAAGTACCTTTTACATAGCCGTATGAAGTTTAACTCGAGTGTCTGCGCACCCTGCAGCACCCAACCAGCAAACAAAAAAACCCCCTCATCCCCAATATTTTAATCGGCGAAAACGCTTCTTTATGACATTTTTGAAATACAATAACTATAAAAAGGCAACAATAACATCATTTAAAGTAAATTAGCAGTACATAAGGCTACGTATATGCTAAAAACCGCCCTTTTAAGTCATGAAACCTTGGTTCATGACAAAATAAGATTAGGGGACAAAAAACTACTAAAGTAATCCTTTGCCCGCCACCATCTTTGGCACGCATGATCCCCACATGAAACCAAAGGCGCTACAAGTTTTGGACCAATTTCAATGATCGCGCGCTGGCATCAATAGTCTTGGGGCCAAAATAGTTCAAAATTTTGTTGACAAGAAAGCATTGCGAGCTAAAAAGAACTAGACGAAATTGCTTGCGCCGCCACTATCTTTAGCAAACATGTTTGTTAGATGGTGCCAAAGGTCACTGTAGTTTGTGGACCAATTCCAGTGATTGCGCTGGTGCCAGAGGTCATTTCGCGAAAATGGTTCATGAAATTACGCTGACAAATATAACATTACGTGAACAAAACTTAGAAGAAATTGGCATGCCCGCCACATCTTTGGGCAAACATGTTTGTTAGATAGTGCAAAGGTCACTGCCAGTTTTGGGCCAATTCCAGTGATCGCGCTTGCGCCAGAGGTCATTTGCGCGAAAATGGTTCATGAAATTACGCTGACAATTAAGCTTTTGCGTGACAAAACTTCAGAAGGAATTGCATGCCGCCACCTCTTTTTGGCAAACTTGTTTGTTAGATGGTGCCAAAGGTCACTGCCAGTTTTGGACCAATTCCAGTGATCGCGCTAGCGCCAGAGGTCATTTCGGCGAAAATGGTATGAAATTACGCTGACAAAATAACATTACTGAACAAACTTTAGAAGAAATTGCATGCCCGCCACCATCTTTGGCAAACATGTTTGTAGATAGTGCCAAAGGTCACTGCCAGTTTTGGGCCAATTCCAGTGATCGCGCTGGCGCCAGTGGTCATTTGCGCGAAAATGGTTCATGAAATTACGGCTGACAATTAAGCTTTGCGTGGACAAAACTTCAGAAGGAATTGCATGCCCGCCACCCTTTTTGGCAAACTTGTTTGTTAGTTGGTGACAAAGGTCCTGTAAGTTGTGGACCAATCCAGTGATCGCGCTGGCGCCAGTGGTCATTTGCGCGAAAATGGTTCATGAAATTACGCTGACAAAAAACATTACGTGAACAAAACTTTAAAGGAAATGCATACCCGCCACCGTCTTTGGCAAACATGTTTGTTAGATGTGCCAAAGGTCACTGCCAGTTTTGGGCCAATTCCAGTGATCGCGCTTGCGCCAGAGGTCATTTGCGCGAAAATGGTTCATGAAATTACGGCTGACAAATAACATTACGTGAACAGAACTTTAGAAGGAATTGGCATGCCCGCCACCATCTTTGGCAAACATGTTTTTTAGATGGTGCCAAAGGTCACTGCCAGTTTTGGGCCAATTCCAGTGATCGCGCTGGCGCCAGAGGTCATTTGCGCGAAAAATGGTTCATGAAATTACGCTGACAATTAAGCTTTGCGTGGAACAAAACTTCAGAAGGAATTGCATGCCCGCCACCCTTTTTGGGCAAACTTGTTTGTTAGTTGGTGAAAAGGTCCCTGTAAGTTGTGGACCAATTCCAGTGATCGCGCTGGCGCCAGTGGTCATTTGCCGCGAAAATGGTTCATGAAATTACGCTGACAAAATAAACATTAACGTGAACAAAAACTTGGCAGTGACCTTTGGCAGCCATCTAACAAACATGTTTGCCAAAGATGGTGGGCGGGTATGCATTTCCTTTTAAAGTTTTGTTCACGTAATGTTATTTTGTCAGCGTAATTTCATGAACCATTTTCGCGCAAATGACCACTGCGCCAGCGCGATCACTGGAATTGGTCCACAACTTACAGGGACCTTTTCACCAACTAACAAACAGTTTTGCGCAAAAAGGGTGGCGGCATGCAATTCCTTCTGAGTTTGTCGCACGCAAAGCTTAATTGTCAGCGTAATTTCATGAACCATTTTCGCGGCAAATGACCTCTGGCGCCAGCGCGATCACTGGAATTGGCCCAAAACTGGCAGTGACCTTTGCACCATCTAAAAAACATGTTTGGCCAAAGATGGTGGCGGCATGCAATTCTTCTAAAGTCTTCTGTTCACGTAAATTGTTATTTTGTCAGCGTAATTTCATGAAGCGCATTTTCGCGCATGACCTCTGGCGCAAGCGCGATCACTGAAATTGGCCCAAACTGCAGTGACCTTTGCACCATCTAACAAAGCAATGGTTTGCCAGAGAGCGGCTTGGGCGGGTATGCATTTGCCTTTTAAAAGTTTTGTTCACAAGTAATGTTATTTTGTTCAGCCGTAATTTCATCGAAGCGCATTTTCAGCGGCAATGACGCACTGGCGCCAGCGAGATCACCTGGTAATTGCCACACTACAGGACCGGTTTGTCACGCAACTAAACAAACAAGGTTTGCAAAAAGGGTGGCGGGCATGGCAATTCCTGTCTGGAAGTTTTGTCCACGAAAGCTTAATTGTCAGCGTAATTTCATGAACCATTTTCGCGCAAATGACCACTGGCGGCCAGCGCGATCACTGGAATTGGGCCAAAACTTACAGTGACCTTTGGCACCATCTAACAAACATGTTTGCCAAAGATGGTGGCGGGCATGCAATTTCCTTCTAAGTTTTGTTCAGCGTAATGTTTTTTGTCAGCGTAATTTCAGGAACCATTTCCGCGCAAATGACCACTGGCGCTAGCGCGATCACTGGAATCTGGTCCAAAACTGCAGTGACCTTTGGCACCATCTAACAAACAAGTTTTGCCAAAAGATGGTGGCGGGCAGCAATTCCTTCTGAAGTTTTGTCCACGCAAAGCTTTTGTCAGCGTAATTTCAGAACCATTTTCGCGCAAATGACCCTCTGGCGCAAGCGCGATCACTGAATTGGTCCAAAACTTACAGTGACCTTTGGCACCATCTAACAAACATGTTTGCCAAAGATGGTGGCGGCATGCAAATTTCCTTCTAAAGTTTTGTTCACGTAATGTTATTTTGGTCAGCGTAATTTCAGGAACCATTTTCGCGCAAATGACCACTGGCACCAGCGCAATCACTGGAATTGGTCCACAAACTTACAGGACCTTTGGCACGATCTAACAAACATGTTTGGTAAAGATAGTGGCGGGCAAGCAATTTCGTCTAGTTCTTTTTAGCTCGCAATGCTTTCTTGTCAACAAAATTTTGAACTATTTTTGGCCCCAAGACTATTGATGCCAGCGCGATCATTGAAATTGGTCCAAAACTTGTAGCGCCCTTTGGTTTCATGTGGGGATCATGCGTGCCAAAGATGGTGGCGGGGCAAAGGATTACTTTAGTAGTTTTTTGTCCCCTAATCTTATTTTGTCATGAACCAAGGTTTCATGACTTAAAAAGGGCGGTTTTTTAGCATATACGTAGCCTTATATACTGCTAATTTACTTTAAATGATGTTATTGTTGCCTTTTTATAGTTATTGTATTTCAAAAATGTCTAAAGAAGCGTTTTCGGCCGATATAAAATATTGGGGATGAGGGGGTTTTTTTGTTGCTGTTGGGTGCTGCAGGGTGCGAGACACTGCGAGTTTAACTTCATACGGCTATGTAAAAGGTACTTACACGCTTATGATGACGTTGGCTAGACATGAGTATTATTTGATTTGAGACGCGTTTTGATACATTCTCCGTAACGCTCATGGTATTTGATATAAAAAAGCAATGAAGCGTGTGTGATTATCGATTCAATTTACATATGAATGATGAGTAACAAATACTCCGTAAAACACTTGACAATTCGTGCTGGTTGCGTAATTTCATTTTTCAATATGCGTTATCTTGCTCCATAACACATTATGATTCAATGCGGAAAAAAGCTTTTTAAAATGAAGCCTCTCTAAAATAAATACTTGGCACTTCGGCATATATTCAATATTTGTAATTCCAAAAATCTTATGTCCTCGAGACATAGTATTTTGATGCTTAAATGGTTGCCCAATTCTCAAAAAGATGGCCGCAGTCAAGTTAAGGGCATTTAGTTCTCCATGATTAATCATCCCGTGTTTTGAACAATTTCAAACTGGTGCATTGTTTGGCTGATGCACCGAGTTCTGACATAATCTTGTTTACGCAATTATGTATTCAGAATTTGTTATTTACACAAATATTGTATGTCTGTATCCCAAAAGACATTCAACGAAGTTCAAGTAAAAACTTGCCGTTTATGTTTGCGACCAACAGAAGACCCTTTATCTCAAATCTACAAACTTTTCTTGCAACTTTAGAACGCTTACGTATTTGCTGGAGCTTTAAGTTGTATAACAAAGCGGAAACCAGGTTGGGCGCCGCTAAATAAAAAAGTAAAAAAATTTAATAACTCATCTTCTGAGTTCATGGTCCGAATCGCGTGTTCAGAATGGATCTACGAAATAAATCATTTGAAGTAGCGATGTAAAGCTCTTCTGTTAGAGACCATTTGCATTGACTACATTTCTTGTCATCATTTCATGCATGGAGTTTTACGAGTTTCTCCAAAGCACAAGATGCAATCTCCAATCATTGAACGACCAGAATGCAAATAAATTAAG